>JADRCD010218467.1:7512-35648 GCA_019843815.1 Montemys delectorum | reverse complement strand
AGAAGAAGAAGAAGAAGAAGAAGAAGAAGAAGAAGAAGAAGAAGAAGAAGAAATGAATGAATGAATGAATGAATGAATGAAAAAAGTCTTCATTTTTAAGAAAATAATATGAAAAGACCAGGGACATAGTCAGTGGTAGAATGTTTCCCTAGGATAGGAAAGGTCCTGGGTTCACTTTTCAGACCACCAAATAAAAAGATACTCAGTTTTAGCTATATTAGCTCATTCCTGTAATCTTAGCACTTTCTAGAGTTGGAGGAACTGAAGCAGGAAGATCATCATGAGTTTGAGGCAAGCCAGGTCACACAGAGAAAAACAATCTAGAAAGGAAGTAAAGCCGTCTGTTAATCTCGGTGTGTCATTGGAGAATTTTTCTGGCAGTGGAAATAATATAGTTTATTATATATTTTGTAAAGATGAGAATAAAGAGAGGGCCCAGGGCTAGAGAAGCAGGCTGAGATTAGTGAGTGAGGTCAAGCAACATCCTCTTTCCCCCTATAAGGATCTGAAAATTGCTGAAGGAAGACCCCAGACTCAGATAGTATACAAAGACAGAGAGCATTTATTTTCAAAAACAACCAGCATGCTGGGGTCAACCAGTCTCCAAAATGGCAACCCCAGACAAAGGCATGAAGGCCTTCTTATAGGGAACCAGAAGAACTCTCTAGAAGGATTAGGTAATCTCTAATGTGATTGGTAGGGGCCAAAGCAACATTAGTATATCTTTGATTGGCTACTATGTTAGTTCTTGTATATTTAGAGAGTGGGTAAGGTAATCTAAAGTTTCATTAGTAGGTGCTGGAAAGATCACAGGGGTTGGCTTCTGATTGGTTTATACCAGGTGGTCAGTGGTCTGAATTCCTGTGTCATGAACATTTAACTACAGGATAAGATAGGACTGCCCAGCACAGATGACCCACACTGGGATAAGATATTTTCCCACTCTTGTGATTATCCCCAGGCTGTTCTTTGGGAGGGGGTTTTATTATCTTGTTATGGATTTTATGGTCTGTTCCTGAAGATAAATGCTTTACTCTGTTTCTCCCCAGGAATATTTTCATGACAATATACCTCATAAGGTTTCCAACAGTGGGTGGAGCCAGATGTCCCAAGCTATGCCCAGTCTGATTGCACATTCTAACAGTACCTTTTCCTGACCCTATTTCTTTCTTCCCCCTTTCCCAGTCCTTCCCTAGTAAATGCCTAGATATAGACCCTCTCTTGGGATCTGCATCGGGGGAACAGAGATTGCAAGGCAAACCACTATGCCAGCTAATTATTTGTTTTCAAATAAGAATTGTGCTTCCACTAATATGCACATTTCAAGTGTAAGATACTCTCTTCAGTGAACAATGGTGTACCAGCAAGACTCTGACCAGTACAGCTTCGATTTAGTCTTCCAAATTTTAGCCATTTTGTTAAAAACTAAATTTGTTTAAACAAGCAAGTTTTGTTAAAAAGCTAAATAATTCAAAGACCATTTTGACAAAGTGTATCTGCATTCCTCTATAAGTAAGTAATTTATCTTTCTGTATTGTGAACCCAACAACATTATTTTAATGGAAATAACTGTTAATGTAAATGAGAATGCAGAAAGGCTTTCACAATTTTGTTAAATTTTAAAGAATACAAAGCAAAGAAATTCAACTAGAGAGGAAGAATAAATTCTAGTTATCTATAGTTCTAAGGGGAAACTGTAGTTTACAGCAACTTATATATTTCATAACGATCCAGAAGATGGAAATTCATAGGCCAAAAACTCAAATAAGTAGTTAAAGAGAGAGAGTTATTATGATTTTATTATTATAGGTTAGCTGTATCTCTTGGTTTATTATATTTCATTCTGTAAATGTGACTACATGCCTGTGAAAAATAAAATCTTTAAAACTATGAATACCCAAATATTACTCTCCAATTTTGTTTTAAATATATTATTTCTGTTTTTAAATTTCATTATTTTATATAGTTTTGTTTTACAATATATCTTTAGAAGGCAGTTAGATTTGTCTTTTTGTCAACTATGTAAGTACCTTTTAATGGAAGAATAGATAGTTCTTTTACACTTATTATAGTTACCAAGAAATTTAAACTTATTTCTCTCACTTTTTACTACATATAGGGGTGTGAATGTGTGTGTGTGTGTGTGTGTGTGTGTACATACATAATAACCTGAATCTGATCCCCAGAACCCACAAAATGGAAAGAGAATTGTCCCCTGCAAATTGTCCTCTGATCTCTTTATGCATTCCCTAGCAATTGCATACAAAGTTAATTAATTAGAAATTTGGTTTTATTTTTAAAATATGTATGCACAAACATTTAATTAACAACCATTTTCATAAAAAATTTAATAATTTCTCAACTTTTAAAAAAACCTGATTTTGTATGATTAGTTTTGTCTTTATTTCCATATATTTCCTTTTCCTCTTGTTGGAGCAGATGAATGGTAATTCATATACTGAGGATCTATGAGAGGTAAACTCCTTCATACTTGTATGACTGAAATAGTAAAAATTTTCCCCCCTCACTCTTCATTGATAGTTGATCTGGGTATAAAAAGGCTTATGAAGCTGGGTGTATTGGCTCAAACTTTTAATCCCAACATTAATTCAACCTGGTATTTAGTTCATAAACAGCATATTGTCAGGTCAGTGTTTTCTTTTGTGTTTAATTTAAGAACAGAAACTATTTATAACATAATAGCCAAGACAGAGGCAGAAAGAGCTTTAAGTTCAAGGCCAGCCTGATCTACATAGAGATTTATAGGAGAGCCAGGGTCACATAGAGAGAGCCTATCTCAAACAAAAACAGCAAAAGTCTTATAGATAGATGTTTTTCTTTTGCACTGATATTGTTTGTTTCTAGTGTCACATTTTATTGCTAGCAAGGAATTTACAACCAGAACAGTAAATAGTGTAGATCAGTAGCATTTCCATTGATAACATCTTTTACTTTGAAACCATTTTCTTCTCTGTCTGCAGTATTTCACCATGTAACCATGATGTATCTAATGATGTAGATTTGTTTTCATGCCTTAAAGTATATTTTCAACCCAAGATGTTATGTCTTTTTGCTTTAGCCTTCACTGTTCCTCTTCACTGTTCCTTTACAGTCTTCAACACCAATCACGGAAAGACAGAGGCTTCATCTCCCTTTGCTTCTGCATTGCTAACTCTCCAAGAACCATCTGCAAATCCAGAATTCTTCATCTCAATCCAGCCTAGGGTTATTTCCTCTCCTGGATATTATATTTCAAAATCATATTTTACATTTCCTGGATTTTTAGTTGGCTCATTGTCCTAATTCTTTGCTCCAAACACCCATCTTTCCATTTGCACACATGTATTATTTCTGTTTAAAGATTTAAGTTTACATAAGGTCTTCATTTTCTACAAAAAAAAAAAATCTTTTTAGCAGAATTACGCTGTAATTACGCATTTTATTGTGTTTTTCTTAACACATGCTTTAAAATGCTGGTATTCAGCACTGTTGAGTTTATTGTTGAGTGAAAGTTGAGGGAAGGTGTATTTTGCACTGTCTTCCTTCTCAGCATAACATTCTCAATTAATGATTTTTCAATTTTCTCCATTAGGTGCTACCTGCTCTGCATAGCTCCTAATGTAGGACAGGAATCTTGCACAGGAGTATTTTATATAGATCCAACAACATAGCCAAAGGCCAGCTTAGTTCACTGGACAATGTTGGCAGATTCCCTCTAATTCCAAAGCTTTCCTGCACCCTAGCCCCTGAGAGAGATCTCAGCCTCCTTTCAGGCATGCAGAAGCTTGCCCGTCCTAAGCCTGCCCAATCCTAAGCCAGCCCTGTCCTAAGCCTGCCCTGTCCTTTCATCTTGAGTCTGATTCTTGGTCTCTGTCAGGCACAGACGCCTTGCTTCTGATTCCCTTACAGAACCAAGCCCTAGCTCTACCAGCACTCAGCATGTTCATGGCTTCAGCCTTGTGCATCACAATTACCTGTCTTCCATTTTGTGAAGACTGTTCACAAGGAGATTTATTTTGTCTTTTTTAATCTGACACTTCCTAAATTTTGCCAAGATATGTGTTTGCAACAAAAGGAATTACTTAAGACTTGTCATATTGAGCTCTTTTGGCAGAAGTCTGTTATGACTTCAACAACAAACATGCTTGCAATTTTTCCTAAAAAACCAACCAAACCAACCAACTAAACAAACCAAAACAAAACAGAAAAACCCACTTTAAGTTTTATGACTATCATAGCCATGAAATAGGAGCTCATTTTAATTTGCAATGAGTAACTTTGTATTAAAATTTTTTGAGTTTTTCTTCTAATAAATTTTTGTTATCTCTGGAGACTCTTTTAAAAATGTTGGTGACAAGGTGGTTTGACGATAGCAATTTTGGTTCTTGAGTATTGTGTTATAAATATTTTCTGTTTTTGAATTAAACACAAAAGAAAACACTGGCCTGACAATATGCTGTTTATGAACTAAATACTAGGCTGAATATGTTAAGTATAAACTTACTGACAGATTTAGAGGCCCACAAAAAAATATGCCAAAAAATTTTCATTTAAACAGTAAGATAGGAAGAGGAAATTTAGAATATGTCTGTCTATGGAACATTTGGTCGAACTTTTTCCAACACTATCATTCTTTTCCAGACACTCTATCAGGTGAAAATTAGCAGTTCTCAAAAGCAATTTTTATCTTAGTAGTTGATGTCAAACATGTCTTCAAAAGTCTGTCTTCAATTTTGCTTATTTCACATTCCTGCAGAGTTAACAAAAACAAAAACAACAACAAAAATGTTCTAAGCCCGAAGTGTTAACAGAACACATCTGTTTTTGTTTTTTTTGGGTTTTTTTGTTTGTTTGTTTTTTGGTTTTTTTGGTTTTTGTTATTTCAAGACAGGGTTTCTCTGTGTAGTCCTGGCTGTCCTGGAACTCACTCTGTAAACCAGGCTGGCCTTGAACTCAGAAATCCACCTGCCTCTGCCTCCGGAGTGCTGGGATTAAAGGCGTGCGCCACCACCACCGCCCGAGCAGAACACACCTTTAATGCCTGTACCTCAGGCAGAGGCAGGTGGGATCTCTGTGAGGGTTGGCTAGCCTTGCCTCATTCCCTTTCCTTACAACCGTTTGCAATTGGCTGGGACCTCTGCTTACTGCTCTCTTTGTTTTGCCTTTGTCCCGGGGCTGGAATACGATGGCTTCTCTGTCTCCCAGACATCCATCCATATGGATGTCTTTCTAGCCCTTCAAGTGGTTCCTTGCAACCAAAATAATCCTTGTGATTAACTTGGTAGACTTGTGTAATTTGTCCTTCTCAGATCGACTTAGGCAAATAGAACTGAGTGATCATGTGTGACAAAGGCACATTCATCATGACCACAGCTACTGCCCTCTTCCCTGGGCAAAGCTAGAGCATGCTAGCCAATGATAAGGGGGAGAAATAACTTTTCTGTTAGACTGCCAATGTTTCCACTGAAGTGAGGAGAGAATAAAATTAACATCAGGCAACAACCTTTCTAGCCCAGTCTCTAGTCCAGGTTTATATTGCGCCCAAGGGACAAAGCCGCGCTTCTAAACATCTCCATCTCCATGGCCCACACACACTTACTTGTGTCTTAGACAGGAAGTATATTATTTCATCTTCAGTTCCCAAACACCTTCCTGGAATCAAACTTTAAAGTTCAAATCCAGCCGGGCAGTGATGGTGCACGCCTTTAATCCCAGCACTTAGGAGGCAGAGGCAGGCGGATTTCTGAGTTCAAGGCCAGCCTGGTCTACAGAGTGAGTTCCAAGACAACCAGGGCTACACAGAGAAACCCTGTCTCAAAAAACCAAAAAAAAAAAAAAAAAAAAGTTCAAACCCATCCTCAGGTTTTTTACCCTCCTTTTGCTCCGTGTACAACTGCTCTCTAGATTCTTATTGGTTGTGCCACATAAGCACCTTTAAAATATGTTTTTATCACATAAAAATCACAACGGCATTGAGAACTAGTTGCCCTGTTTCTTTCTATTCTCCATCCTTTGTATACTCAACATCACCAGCATGCCATCCTCAGCATCTCTTTGCTACAGAAGAAAATCGTCACCCATCTGTAACAGTACCAATGGCTTTCGGCAGTCCATATGAGCCTTCCTCTATAGCCTCATATTAAATTTTTCTCCCTCCTGGATCCATTTGCCATGTAAAATTACTCAAAATTCCCCCATGTATACTGATCTCACAAATTCTCATTATTTTGTTTCTGTTTCATTGTCTCCTCCCTGGCAGACATTATTCCTAACCAGACTCTTTCAAATCTTAGGTCAACTTTCTTGACTCTCTTCCATGAGTCTGAATCCCTGGTAGACTTGTACCCACCACCATTCAGACTATTCCTAATCTTTTTTTCCTCTCTGCATCATTGTCTTTCTTTAGAACTGTTCCCCCAACCCTTCATCTTTGTCCAGCTCACAAAAGGTGTTGGTAAATACAGTGGATCACTCAATCAGTTGGCAGACAGCTTGTGAAACAAAGCAGGGTGGATCAGTCAAGAAAAGAGTCATTAATTAATTGATTTATTCATAGCTACACAAGTATGTGTCTTCTAACCTGTGAAACACGGGCCAAATTCATAAAGGGGACACACAATGACTTCCCTGATTTTAAGCTTACGTTCTGCTTAGCATGGGAACATAGAAATAACAATTCAAGATATTCCTGAAACTAGTTCACTGTCTTAAAGTCCTCTTTCCAAGAGGGTTTCTTTAGTTTTTGATGGAGTTGTGGTGCCTTTTCTCTGGTTCCTGTCTATTATTCACCAAAAGCCTATGTGTACGGTAGCAAGCTACAGCAATAGTTAGGTGTATGAACCTGAGAAACAAATGTTCATTGTGCCTAGGTTGCAAACAGCAATGGATTTCTTGGCCATCTTCCCACCATCTTAGGCGATACCTTCAAATATAAAAGATTATCTCCATTTCATCTCCTTCTCTCTTCAGATTGACTGAAAAGCAAAACAAGAACTAGGAAGGGCTTGAGCTCTGGTCACTACCTATGGAATTTCCTTTTAGTTTATTTTCCCCATTAAATTTAAGACACTGTATTTCACTTCCATCTTGCTCCCCTCACCCCCGATATATTTTTATCTCTTTTATAGTTAATCCAAAGGTAAGTAAGAGGTCTGCTCCCTGAGATCTGGAGTTTGGATTGGCAAAGACACTTTCTGGAGACTTAATGGTCGTTGCACAAGAGCAACCCAACCACTATACAAATAAATTATCAAGGTGGTTTCTCCCAGCTGGTGAATAGCACAAAGGCACCCCCTGTAGGCAGAAGGGCAAGCTGCAAAAAATATTCCAGGCAAAGGATCACAGAATGGCAGCACATGCAGCCCTGTATATTTTCTGCAGAGAAGTCTGTGCCCCCATTAGCCCTCCAGGGTGGGCTCGACCTGCATTCCTTGATACATAAAATACTATAGTTTGGATCTTAAATAACCCACAAAAGCTCATCTTTGTTTTGGTCACAAACCAAAGATTTGGTTCCCAACTTGTTATGAAATCTTTAAGAGGTAGGGTTTAGTAGAAGGAAGTCAGATCACTAGGGGTATGCCCTTGAAGTGTATACCAAAACCTCAGCCACCTAGGTCTTGAGAAACACAGGCCTCCTCCATTACTTTCTCCTGACATGATCTTCAAGACTATCACAGACCTAAAACAAGAGGGCCAGGAGACTCCAGATTGAAACCATTCAGAAAACGCATGGATGCGCATACACACACACACACAAAACAAAAATATCACTCTTTCCTGTCTTTAAGTTAAGTATCTCAGATATTTTATCACAGTACTGGAAAGGTTGCCTAACACACCCTAATTTGAAATTTGACAAGCAGGTGATTTAATGGGTGGTCCTCTCATCGTACCAAATTCAGAATGGAAGGAGAAGGATAAAGGAGAAGCCCATCCATGACTCTCTCCACAGAGCCTCAAAGGAACCTGCTGAGAGTCCTAAAGCCAGGAGAACTATCCAGAGATTTCCAAACCAGGACAAGGGAACTGGGTCTAAAGACTCCCGCATTTGCATGCAGGCAGCCGTGCAGAAAGATTGTCTTCAGTAGACATCCCAGCAGGCACAGCGGAGAGCATCTGTCAGCTGGCAGTCCATCCAGCAAATGGGTTTCATAGATTGTTGGAGCTTTCAGCCTAGCACTGTGACATTATATCCATTCTTTTCAGCTTCTGATGACTCTCCAGCACACCCTGTCAATGTTTCCCACAGCAGCAAGCTCCTCACCTCCCATGACTGTGGCTGATGATGTGTCAACACCCTGCCAAGCACAGAACAGCTTCAGCGCAAACTTGCTCAATGTTGATCAAATACCAGGGCCCACACAGAGGCAACACTCAGAGAAACCACAAGTGAGTGTGAAGGAACAGGACTTGCAAACTCAAAATAAATAAATCATATTGTAAGTCTTGGAAACCAAAGAGAAACGAGAGTCAAATGAATCCCCAAGTTGGGCAGGAAAGAGTCTAGGGGGAGACAGGATTTCTCAATTTTCTGGTCAGAAAGTAGGGAGAGCCTGTGGTGGTTACTTTTCTTACTGTTGTGATAAAATAAGTAACAAAGTAACCTAAAGAAAGAGGAATGTATTTCAGCTGGCAGTTGAAGGAGACAGCTCAACATGAAGGAAATCATGGAGGCAGGAGCTGCAAGCAGTTGGTCACATTGTTTTTCAGTCAGGAAACAGAGTGAGACAAACACTGATACTTGGCTTGCTCTCTCCTTTTTTTTTTTTTGACTCTGGGACCCCAGCCCTGGAACAATGCTGCCCACATTTGGGGCAGGTCTCCCATTTCATTAACGTAATATACAGAATCTCTCAGAGTCATTCCCAAAGGTAGGATTCTAAATCCAGTCACGTTAATAATAAAGATTAACCATCACAGAGCCCCAGTAACTAGAGTATTTGGATGGATAGAAAGGGTTCTGCTCGTTTGCTGATTTTGGAGTGGCAGAGTGTTAAACTGAGCCCCCACATGGTAGCTGCTCCAGCAAAAATAAAACAGAAATCATCAGTGGTGCATGCTCTCCTTCTGCCAGAGATGGCAGATCTAGACAAGCGCGGGGCACCAGGATTAACATTCTCTGTCCCTACAGCTCTGCAAGCTCCAGTTGTTCTTAGGCATCCTTCTTTCTATGGGAAGTTCAACCCCTCTCCTCACACCAGGCAGGCACTGAGTCTGTCCAATCACACCACATACTAGAATGTTTCTCCTGCAGTGATCAGAGAAGTTCTGTAGTTATTAGATTAGATGTCATCCTTGATTTCACCTGATCCTGAGACATAGGGAGTGAAAGAGATCCTAATAGTACATTGTAGCATCCAGATTCAGCCAAACACGAGGCTGGCTGGGCCCACCTATGTTATGTGAGCCAATCCAGATGCCTCTCTCCTTTGACTGGCATTGCATCTCAGGTAACTCCATGGTATCTTGAGAATATCATTAAGCTGAGAATAAATTTAGTATATCTTACTTGCCAAATATTGTAGCCTAGCAACATGATGCACCATAAAGTATTAGTCATTTCTCTCCGTGATCATGGGCCTGGCTACACACTACAGTAATAGGCAGGCTACTCTACTCACAAGCATCAGTGTACATATCTGAAAAAAATGGGTATAAAGACAGCATTTGCCTCATGATGTCATGAGATTGAACAGATGCATACATGTAAAGCATTTAGAGCATGTGCAGATCAAGTACCCAATAAGCATTAGCAACTATTGTGAGTAGTATGTGATCATGTATTACTACTATATTCATTTTTGTGGTGATGGGGATTGAATCTAAAGCCTCATGTTTTCTAGGCAACTAGTCCGTCACTGAGCTACATTCCAAGCCCTATTATTATTACTGTTATTTTAAAGTAGAACTTACTTGCTAGGCAGGAGGGGAACGTGAATATAAAGAAGGTAACAGAAAGGGAGAAGGGAGCAATCACTTTAGTTCCCATAGGGCAATGCACATCTTCTCTTCTGTATCTTTATAAAGCCCCCTTTACATCTGGCTGTAACCTCTGTTTTAGATGTTTTTCGGTGGGTTTCTGTTCTTTGCAATCAATAAATTCAAACAAAAGCATCATGCCCACGAAACACAATGCAGCTCAAACCTGAAGGCCATCTTGTTTATGTGTGTGCTCCATCCTTTCTTTTCTACATTTTTTTTTTTGTTGTTCATTCTTTCAATAACTTACAGACATCCATGACTTGGAAATATTAAATGGAAAATTCCAGAAATAAATAGTTCATCAGTTTTAAAGTGTATGTTGTTCTAAGCCCTGGGACCAAACTTCACACCACCCCAGCCCATCCTGGGCATCAGGATGCAAATCACTCTTTGCTCTAGCTTATCCAACCTGCATGCTACCCACCCATTAATTACTCAGTAGCTGACTTGATGAGCAAAACTGTAGTGTCACCATGCTTTATATTTAAACAATCCTTTTTTTTTTTTTTTTTTTAGTAAAGGCTCCAAAGTGCAGGAGTTTGATACTTTGTTGCATTATACTGTTATAATCATTCTATTTTATATAATTAATTATTTTTGCTTTCTTATTATGCCTAATTTATAAATTACACACACACACACACACAAATTAACATATGTAGAAGCTGGTACTATTTATGGTATCAGGAATCCTTTAGGGTCACCGAATGCCTCTCCTGTAAAGAAGGGGGACAGTAGCCTACTTTTCTTCCCTAGCAATACGTCTTGTGCAAGAACAACTCAAAGACAGATGCATCCATCTCTGCTGATAGGTGCCAGGGTCATCCCTGACACATACGTTAAGCAAGGATTCTGGTCCAGTAGTGTGTGGGAGGATGGTGGCGAATCCTCTCCATCTCCACCTCCTAACAGCAGGTAATTCAGTTTCTTTCCTTGACTTCCAGGTTTGCCTTGCAAATGGGAAGAGAGGCTCAGGCTCTCTGCTATGTTCTATTCATAGAAAACCTTGGCTTCTGTCCAGGTCTGTGTCACATTGTTCGTGTGGAATGAGGATGTGCTTGGCTTTTTCAGAATAACAAGCCCCTGTTTTCGAGTCATCAAGGGAATAACTTTTCCTACAGCATAATGAGCGAGCGGAGTCCCCTTCATCACACCGAAGGTGTGTCATTCCAAAAGCCACAGAGAAAACCTTCCCCAAGAAGAGATTCCCAAACGCTTTAGCATTCCAGAGCCTTGGCCAGTAAACAACACGGTCTGGGAAGATGTGCCTGATGCCCTGACCCAGGTTCGTCCCCAGGAAATGGATTCCTGCCTGCACGTTTTCTCTCCTCACTTAAAAACACACAGAGCAGCAAGGGAGGCAGCTGATTCTGTACTCAAGGAAAAGAACACACACACACACACACACACACACACACACACACACACACAGAGAGAGAGAGAGAGAGAGAGAGAGAGAGAGAGAGAGAGAGAGAGAGAGAGAAATTGAAACTTCTAACCCCTCTTTCCCCACCTGTTGTGTCCTGAAGGCAAGCCAAAAAAATTCACACTTGTCCTGAATTTTGAATTTCAGAGTTACAGCTATTGAGGGGCACACCCTAGGAACCCTATCCCCAGGGTAGTTCTCCTTAGGGAAGGCATTAACTTAGCCAGTCCTTCCTAACTTCCTAGCCTTCTTTCCACGCCTCCTCAATTTTTTTTTTTAATTGGCAGCTCTCAATGGCTTTGGACACATCCCAAACTGCAATTTACCTACAAGGCAGAGTATTCGTCCGAGTTAAGCGGATCACTAGAGTGTGCCACCACACCTGAGGCTACCTTCCCAGGGATAGCATCAGATAAGGCTGGGGCACAGAGCAGTGTTTACTGGCTGGTAGCACCCAGTAAAGTGGGGGCCGTCTGCCCCTGCCTCACTGCAACCTTGATTTTCCAAGCCAGCCTCTCTCTTCAACAGGTAGGTTTTTCCATGTTGTGAGGCAGCCCACACCCTATCAATAAATTACGTTTTTTTGTAGAAGTCAGTATTTTCCCTTTCTTGTTTTGTTTTACTTGCAACTAAAGAACCTTAAAAAAAAAAAAAAAAAGAAAAAGAAAAAGAAAAAAGACTAAGCGTGTTATTGTGTTCTCTAGTGTTTCCGTTTTGTTTGCCCTGCCTCCTCGGTATCTCTGTAGGGTCAGGGATCAACAGGGATCATACCTTCACTCTCCAACTGTTGTGTTGTGCACAGTGGATGCTCCTCCGATGAGGTCACCTGTCTCACTACTAAAGGACCAAATAGCTTCAGACTCACTGGCCTCTTTCCTTATTTTTAAAGCCGCGGGCTGTTTTGATACAAACCGACTGGAAACAGTGTTCATTTTCAGATCCCTCCTGTTAGCCATGAAAAAGGCTTTCAGTATCTACTTATCTCTGGTCTCGAATCCGAATCTCGTATCTCGAATGCTTCGGTGCATAAAATAACTAGAAAGTAAACCAAGGTGAGAGAATTCCTGGGTTATTTTCAAACCAAAAACTTCACTGTTGCCAAGAGAGGCAGGAGTTCCTGAATAGGCCAGCATTCCTCAGTTTCCTTCAAGAGCTGGGACTTTTCTAAACGGAGCTTAAAATGCATTATATTAGGAAGAATCCTCTGAATAAGCTAAGGGGAAGCCACAAAGGAAACAAGCCAAGTCCTAAAATAAAAGGCAGGAATAGCAAACTAAAAATAACGCACAGGGACCTGGACCACATCTGCAGGGCTCCCTCACATTCCCTGAAGCATTGTACTTTTTTTTTTTTTTTTGGTTCTGTTTTCAGAGGCATATGCTAATAATTGTTTGGAGAACTAAATAAAACACTATTATTTGTCTTTAAAAATAGTCACCCCTTTGTAGAACTAAGAGCGTTTCTAATGATGTTAACTGAATTTCATCTTGGGGCTATTAACCTTTAATGGATAGCTTTAATTTTGTTCTGAAGTCAGTTTTCTATTTATTGTAAATGGAATGTGTTGGACACTTTAAATGTTTCAGTCTGGCAGCAATGAATAAATTGAACTTAAAGGAAATAATGAAATTGGCTTTCATAGTAACACAGGTTTGCTATAGGGCAGGTGCGGTGGTGGGAGTCACTGGATTGTACAGAGTGTGTGTAGAGGTACTGACATAAATCATTGTCCACACCTTGCACAACGGACATGGAGGGAATGAAGGTTGAACAGCTCAGCTGAGGTCACCAAGTGACACAGTGGATTATAGCCCTGACTCATTCTGATGCAAAACTTCCAGCCCTCTTGCCCTCTTGAAGAACTTTGAGATGTTAATTATCTTTTTAAAAATGTGCTAACTATGTAGTTAGCGCAGAGGTACAGGCAGGATGTTCATTGCTCACTGGCTCCATCCATCACAGTTATAGTTGGCTTTCTAGGTGGATCCCGCATGTTGAGAGATGCCACTCCTCTGTAAGATAAAGCTTCTCTTCTGCCATTTAGTTCAATGGATTATTCTAACAATGGCTTTTCTTTTAAGAGAAATCATTCGGATACAGTTTAAGAAATTGAGTATAGTCTCACACTGAAAACTGCCCATGTAGAGGTCATCCACAATGGGTGTTTGATGAGCACTTCCAAGTTGTTAATTCCTGTTTTCTCTAGACACAACAAAAACAGGAAATATTTATCAACTCCACAGGTGTCAGGAAATACTTTTAAAACCCTGGTGGCCTGAGCCACCTGCTTGAGGCAGATAGCATAGGTACAGAAGGTGAATTGCCATTTTAAAAGTACACTTTGGTCCAAAGACCTTTATTTGTGCTTTCTGAGGATTCCCAAGCTTGCTTCTGCTGAGACAATATCTGCTCCCACAGAGAGAGAGCCACAGGGTGTGCAGATGTCTTCATGTGAGCGCCTCCATTCATTTGGATTGAAGTTATTGTTTTCACAGTCCAGTGCCCAGGTGATTAAATACATCTAAGAACTCTTGAAGGATCAAATCTTAATAATCAAAATAGAGAAAATACATAAAGATACAAAGAATAAAACAGATGGCACTGGTCTCTCGACTGGTCCATGCATGTAGTTTTGCACAAATTTTAGGCAATGATAATATGAGCTTTGTCAACAAATATACAACAATACTCTTGACTTCTCTTTGCTTGCTTGCTTCCTTGCTTGCTTGCTTGCTTGCTTTAGACAGAGGGCTTTAGATAGAATGTTACTCTGTAGCCCTCACCAACCTCACATTTGTGACCATCCCTCTGACTTAGTCCACTAAGGGCCGTGATTAGAGTTGTGCAGCTCGTTGTTGGTGCCCTGCAGCAGACTCCACCGAACTGTTTCACTGAAATCACCCACCGTCTGCCTTAACCTTCACTTCTCACTGATAATCCTGCACAGTTACTGAGTGGGTAGGACCGAAAGAAGCAAACTGCTACTAAGTAAAAGTTGCGGTCGTGCTGTAGGCTTATTGCCTTCTGATCTTCCCAGACAGCCTGCGGGGAAGAGTGCTCATCTGTCATGCATTCACATCACTCAGACAAGCCTCCATTGCCTCCCCTCCAATCCCCTGAGGCTACTTCAGCTCAGATGTTTCTATAGGACACACAACACACGCCTGGCCATTCTTCTTCAATGTCTTTCTTTCCATAAGAACATATCATCTTATAGCTTCCTGAGTCTTCCGCTTCCACCTCCATCCTCTTTGATGATCTCCTATCTGTCCTTACAAAGGCTCTAAGCATCTTTGTTTTCATCTACTTGTTTATTTTCTGAGACATTGCTCAAACTTGAGATGTTCCTGCCTTAGCCTCTTTAAACCCTTAGAATTTAAAATTACTTGTATATTTTCATCTCCTTTTTAAAAATAGTAAACCAACCAAACAAACAAACAAAACATTCCACAGGTTTTAAAATTGAGTATACCTTGCCAGGAGGAGCAGTTCATTCACACTTTTAGTCCCAACACTAAAGGCAGAGGCAGGAGGATCTCTGTGGGTTTAAGGCCAGCCTCATCAGCATAGAGAGTCCCAGGATAGCTAGAGCTACCTAGTGAGACCCTGCTTTGAAAACACATACACATACACACACACACACACACACACACACACACACACACACACACACCACAAAAATTAGGTATACCAACTGCTTGAAAATAGAGCAATCAATTCATGATTGGCTTGAGTTATAGTTTATTTCATTTCTAAGCATCTAAATGTCCCTATATCAGCCATTCTCAAACAATGGTTTCTAGAACCCTGAATTACCTAAGTGATTGAAATGGGCCCCACCTCAAATCCTATTGAATCAGCAACATGTGGTCCACTGAAGGCTCCAGAAGGTTCCAGAGATACTAGCTTTTGGGAGTCATCACTCTATGCTTAAAATTACTTGGACAGTTTTCACCTTCTTTTTAAAAATAGTGAACCAACCAAACAAAAAGAAGCTCTACAGATTTTAAAATTGGGTAAACCTTGCCAGGAGGAGTGGTTCCCTATGCAATATACCCTTTTTAAGTGGGATATTGGGTAAATGACTAGGGTAACTAAAAGGGGGTAGCTGTGCGCTGTTAGTTACATTTGTGGGTCCTCTACCTCCATTTAAATGTCCGTTTAAATGGAAGAATAAAGCAGAGTAGAAACAGAAGCCCTTCTAAACTGCCTCTTATGAGAAATGGCAGTCTAGTCAGGCTAGCACAGCTCTGTCCTAAAGTTATTGCTTGCATTGGTGAGGTGCTCAGTGTCTGAAAGGTGAGGGCTGGATTCCACGAATCCGAAGAGTTCAGAGACCCTTCTATCAGAATTAGTCAAAGACTACTTAGGATACATGAATTCTAGCACACAGGGTAAAGGTCATGACCCTGGGACCTTAGAAAGTGTGGCCAAGTTAGAGTTGACAAGTTCATTCTTACTTGATTTTATTATCTTTGGTCACACTGAAAGTACTGAACTCTGGGTTTAGATTTCAAACTGAATCTAAACTCTGGGTTTAGATTTCTGGGAGTCACTTCACTCCCTAAGGGAATATCTGTAAACTTTGTAGACAGGGAGATAGGGTAGATTTTAACTTTTTAAATTTAAACTTAGTAAAAATATAATTGTCTTTTTAAAATGTAACTTTGTATCTAACTCACATCTAACTTCCACTATTTAGAAAACTCAAATAAGCTGTATCTTTAAAATACACAGCTATCTCCCTACTATTGAATCAGCACACTTGAAATGCTTCCGAGTCACATGTTCCCTTCTCAGTATGATCCTTACAACCTTCAGTGTGGAGGTTTCTCTCTTCTTCCAGGAGTACTGTTTTAGTCAGAGTTTCTATTCCTGCAAAAACATCGTGACCAAGAAGCAAGTTGGGGAGGAAAGGGTTTATTCAGCTTACTTCCACATGGCTGTTCATCACCAAAGGAAGTCAGGACTGGAACTCAAGCAGGTCAGGAAGCAGGAGCTGATGCAGAGGCCGTGGAGGGATGTTACCTACTGGCTTGCCCAAGGATGACACCACCCACAATGGACTGGGCCCTCCCACCTTTGATCACTAATTGAGAAAATGCCTTACAGCTGGATCTCATGGAGGCATTTTCTCAAAGGGGGCTCCTTTCTCTGTGATAACTCCAGCTTGTGTCAAGTTGACACACAAAACCAGCCAGTACAGGTACTGAAAGATCTGCCTTTGTCTTCATTTTAAAAGACACAGCTACTTTTGAAAAACCATTAGGAAATAAATGAAAGTACAATACTAATGTTAATTATAAGAACACCAGCAGATGTATGAACGGAGAGAAGATCTGTGACCTTCAGTCGGTTAACCGACATACAGGACGATTATTTGGGATTTTCTCAATGAAATGGAATGGAGTGTAGTGGCTGTTTCATGGGAAATTTTCTACCTTCCAAGAAGGAGCAAAAAATAAAACAAGGATTTTTGCTGAGTTCAGTATCTGAATAAAAGTGAAAGAATCATCACCTTGATAATGCTGGTATACTATATACTATGTCATATACTACATATACTACATCATATAATATACATTTCATCCTATATAGCTAACTTAACATACCAAAATGTGGATTTTGTTGATTTTGAACTAAAAGAGAGACTAAAAGAGATAGAGATAGAAACATAAGCTTAAGGGAAAAAAAATCCAGAAGTGAATAAAACTGTAAAAATGGCTGCTATATTCATTATATATTATATATATGATATGTTATATATATTATATATTATATAGCCTTATATATTAAGGACCCACTTTTCAGGAGGATCACAGTCTGAATCCACTAAAGACAGAAATGTTCTACCCATGCATCTGCAGCATAAAATTCAATTAAAGGGCTTGACCTCTAATGTAAATTAGCTCTCTTATTGATTGAGTAAAATTTAAAAGGAAACCAGTCAGCATGGAACAGCTGTGCCATTTTTATTGAACAAAAATACACTGTTCTTTTAAAAACAAAACCTAACCGCTGCTTGTGCTTACATTCAAGGATCGCCCCACAAGTACATTCACAGCTCTGCTGACAAGGCTTGAGAATAAAATATAAGTAATTAAGGAAACACTTCTTAAATAAGTTCTTCACTCCAAATAAAATACTCTGCAAATATCTCCCAGCATCCACCGTAAAACTGTTCCTCTTGTGCTAAGGTCTTCTGGGTGCAAGCTCAGTTCCATTTATCAATCAAATTTGAAAGAATAAAAGATGAAAATAAACTATACCTTAAAGCTGACACATTTCCTAATGAAAATTGATTTTCCTTTCTCAAACTGTCTAAAAAGTTATTTTCTGATTTAAATTTAAAATTCACTCGAGATATAGCATTTTTTAAAAAATTTTCAACATTTTATAAACCCAGAGTAACTACATTTTTCTTACTATTAGTGCAATTGTTAATAACAAAATTTCCATATATGAATGTTTGAGAACCCATTTTAAACAAACAAAATTAGGGTAATTTCTCTAAGATGGGGAGACATATGGGTGCTGGAGAAACATTTAAACTATGAGATTTGTTTATAAAAATACATAAATATTCACCTTCACCCTGTTCTGTCCCTCAGGAGGCAACTACTTCCTAGATCTGTCTCAAGGCCCACAGTGTTTAAATCAGTGATGAGAAGTGATGGGAATATATATACATATATGTGTGTGTGTGTGTGTGTGTGTGTGTGTGTGTATATTCATTCCTCTGTCCATCCCCTCTGCCCAACCCCATTCCCACCAGATACAAGTAGCTGTAATAATAGCATTTGCTTTCAAAGCAGTTGCTTAGGCTCCCAGGAGCTTTCAACATCTTCCTTCCTTCAGGCTTTTCTGTTGTTTTGTTTCCTCCAATTAAAACAAAATAATAAATTTTAAGCTACTACAAGGAGGATCCAAATATTATTACCCCTACCTTCACTACCACCCCCAGCGTCTCTTACTCCTAACCCTTCTTCAACCTGGATCTCAGTAAGAATGTGCACCCCACTCAATGAAACCACTGTTCCTTCAGCTTTGATTGGATTACTCATTGACAGTAAGATCATTGTAATTGCATATCAAATTCCTTGGTGATACCACACACACATACACATGCACATGCACATGCACACCTTCACACACTTAACAGATCTATATGAATTTAAATATTTAACAAATATCTAAAAGTGTTCATTCATATGTGTTTTATGGGTTGTATATAGCCTACATTTTTTTTTTCTGAATCACACTTGATCTCCATAAATTACATGTCCACAGTCTATGTTCTAGACAGTTCTTAAAATGTTGGCTGAACGTTGGTCACTAAAGTGGAGCCTTCTCTTGGCAAATCTCAGCCAGGATCAGCGTGGGTTTAACCACTTCATCACGGAGGGCCGGGCAGCATTCCCTTCTCCAATCTCTTCTCTCACAGCGTTGCCATCTCCGGATGCTGCGTCACGCTCTGAAAATAGAAGGCACACAAATTAAAACATCTGTAAGTTAAAGATCAAGTGTGGATTTATTTTATTTTGGTTTTATCTTTTGGTTGAATTTAAAATAAATCTTTGATTCAAAATCCTCTGTTCACTCTACTGAACAGCTTGAAAACACTCTTCCAGCCAGGATAATGCCCTCACATCATTTCTCTATGTGCACCCAGCATCACTTCTGCCATGGTCCACATGCACCCCACCCCTCTCAGACATTATCTCACTCCATCCCTAAGCTGGAAAGCTGAATAAAAGCAGGAGTTCTTGCATTTGCTGATTCTTCCACTTGGTCACCTGTATCCTCAGCATGGATAACAATGTTTGGAACATGATAGGTACTCAATACCTACTCAGGAAATGATGAGATGCTGCAAAAATAAATCTCTAAAAGAATTTTATATTAACTTCATGAAAGATGAATTAATGTCTTGATATCGCTCCAGAAGGCAGCTCTCTTTTCTAAAGGTAGATCTTGTTCTTCATATGGGAAAGGCTTATAAAATTTAGAACTCTTTTCAGAGTGAAATCTGCTCCTAAGAGGAGTGAGACATGCTTGTGTTCACAGTATACATCATGAAATAGGATGGAGCACGATTAGTGTGGTGTGGCAGATTAATGAATATGGAAAATTCCTAGCTTGAAAAAAAATGAGGCTCCTGAGTTTCCATTATTTTACACTGGCTGACAGAAAAGGAATAAAATTTAAAACTGAGATGGATAGGATCAGGAGAGAGAGAGAGAGAGAGAGAGAGAGAGAGAGAGAGAGAGAGAGAGAGAGAGATAGCAGCAGGTAGCAATTTGAAGAAGATCCCATGCAATTGGCCCTATAATAGAGGACCTGGGAGTTATTTGATCTGTTCTCAAAGGGTGGGATCAGATGGGTTTGTGAGGTGCTAATGTGAAGCCCAGGTAGGACTGAGGAGTCATGCTCTTCCCTGTAGACTCTGGCATACAGAAAAGCAAATCCCAAGTAGACAAGGCACAGCCAAACAGGGCAGCCTGTCCATATCTTTCAGACACTCTTCCTCCCTCGTGAGCCTGAGGTTCACTAAGATTACCTGAATAAAAGATTTTTAAATATGGATTCAAAAAGAAAGAAAACTAACCAATTTCCTCTTACATTTCTAGTAAGAATCTCCATTCCTGGCTTTCGATATAAATATTTTTGTGTAGCTTAATATATAATGACCATCCAGTAATAAATAACCTTCTAGAATTTTTATATAGAATTTTTATCTAGTAATTTTTATATAGTATAGTATAGAATTTTTATATATATCAGAACCATTTGCAAGCAAACTAAAGAGAGTGGCAAACTCATGAACGAGGCTACACAACCAAAAGGAAACTGCCAGTGGGTCATAGCAGGAGTCCCCATCAGGGAGACTGTTGCAAGCAGCCACCATAGCCTCCCAGACATTCCATCCCAGGTACCACCAAAGGGTCACAATGAAGTGATGGAGATGCAGTTTGATAGTAGAACATTTATCCAGTGTCCACAATGCCTTGGCTTTGGTCTCCAAAACTACAAAAAAATCAACCAACTAAAACAACGCCAACAAAGATCTGCAGTACAATTAAATGCTGCCTTTCAGAAAGATTCAGATGCAAACTTCAATGACTGAAGGTTCAAAGATTATTTCTTCACAGTTCTGTGGAACCATGGTCTTTTTTTTTTTTAATTAGATATTTTCTTTATTTACATGTCATATGATTTCTCCTTTCCCTTCCCAGTTTCCCCTCCAAAAAACAAACCAAAAAACAAACAAATAAAAACAAGAACAAACTCCTGTTGCCTCCCCCCTCCCCATGCCTGCCACCCCACCCTCTCCCACTTATTGGCCCTGGCATTCCCCTACACTGGGGCACAGAACCTTCACAAGGCCAAGGGCTTCTCTTCCCATTGATGATCGACTTTGCAATCCTCTACTATACACATGCTGCCAAAACAATCAGCCCCTCCATGTATCGTCCTTGGTTGGCAGTTGAGTCCCTGGGAACTCTGAGGGTACTAGTTAGTTCATATTGTTGTTTGTCTTAAGGGGCTGCAAACCCTTCAGCTCCTTTGGTCCTTTCTCTAACTCCTTCATTGGGGATCCTGTACTCAGTTCAATGGATGGCTGTGAGCCTCTACGTCTGTATTAGTCAGGTACTGTCAGAACCTCTCAGGAGATAGCTATATTAGGCTGGCTTGTCCTTCCTTCATTCTCTGCTCCATAGTTAGTCTCTTCAACTCCTTCCATGGGTATTTTGTTCCCCCTTTTAAGAAGGAATTAAATGTCCACATTTTGGTCTTCCTTCTTGAGTTTCTTGTGGTTTGTGGGTTGTTCTTCCTATATTCCGAACTTCTGGGCTAATAACCATTTATCAGAGAGAGCATACTATATGTATTCTTTTGTGATTGGGTTACCTCACTCAGGATGATATTCTCCAGATCCATCCATTTCCCTAAGCATTTCATAAATTCATTGTTTTTAATAGCGGAGTAGTACTCCATTGCGTAGATGTACCACAATTTCTTATCCATTCCTCTGTTGAGGGACATGTGGGTTGTTTCCAGTTTCTCGCTATTATAAATAAGGCTGCTATGAACATGGTGGTAACCATGGTCTTAAGAGAGCAAAACAAGTATTTGGAGTGGTGACATATGTCTAAGTCCCAGTGTTCAGAAGGGAGATGCATGCATTGCTGTGAGATTGAGGCCAGCCTGGTCTACACAGTAAGTTCCAGGCCAACTAAGATTACATAGTGAGACTCTGACTCTATTTTTAAAGAGAAAAAGAAAAGATTAAAGGAAGCTGAAAATGCTTGAGGCTGTAAGGTAAACTGAGAAAATGGATCTCAGATTTCTTTTGTAAACAATTACTTCAGAGCACTCCCAGATCTGAGAGAGAGTGATTGGTGGTTTCCAATTATAGTTTTCAGATACTGTGAAGAACGTGAAGAAGAGGGAAACCAGTGAGTCCTGGACTAATCAGAAGGCTAATCAGCTGGATATGAGACACTAGATATGCTGATGACCCTAAAGGGATTTGTCTTCATGTGTTATAAGAAACTCACATGAAAAGCTATTCATGTCTTAAATCCCCCACCTTTTGCTTTGTCAAAAACTACAAAGATAAGTCACATGATTTAATCTGTTCATAATGTCCCAATTTCCAGACTCAATATCCATGAAGATATTCATCTAGTTAGTTGAAATTTGATATATAAGACCACAGTCATACTTAAAACTATGAATTGACTTAAAAACACAATACCCGAAGATGGTAACAGAAAAAAAAACAAGCACATTTGCTGAATTTCACATGCAAAGGGACAGAAGCATAACCTAAATAAAAAATTAAATTAAATTAAATATTAAAAAGTGACTGCTTTCCATCTGGAGGAAGTATTGATATTAATGGGCAGTTGTTGTGGAATGACCCCTTATAACTGTATGATCATGAACCTAGCCTTTGTATTTTATTGTTAGTTATGGAGGCAACCACACAGCCCAGACCAGTCAGCCGCATGTAAGCATTGCTACATTATTATTATTCCCTGAATCTCACCACAGAGATTGGTTCTTATCAGCTCCAAAATCCAAAAACCCACAATTATTTCATTTTATTGTTTCCATTTGATGAAGGAGGAGGAGGGAGGAGGGCAGGGGAGGTAGAAGAGGAGGCAGGAGGAGGAGAAGGAGGGACAGGAGGAGGAGAAATGTTCTGTATCTTTTATTCTGGCTCTTAAAGCTGAGCCAACAAATATCCCACTGCTCTCTTTCTGTGTAAAGTTGGGAGAGAAATAGTTTTGTCTAGTGAGTCCATAAAACAGATCATTAAAGCGTTCAAAGAACTTTGCCTATCTTGATTGGATGGTTTTTTAGGGACAGATTTGTCTTTGTTAATTCATTCAACTGTGATAAACTTTATGAGAATCCTCAGAATTATCAATGAGATTTGTTTTGAAAATAGCAAAAGCTACCAAACTCAAGGGCTGCCTATCTTTCCACTGAGGAAAATAATCGCATTTAGAGCAATACCATATTCTACTCTTAGTTTTTAGGGTGATTCAAACTGAGACCAAGGTCCCCACTTAGTGCTTAGCTTACCTGTGTGGGAGGCAGAGGTCCTGCTGGGTGACTTGGCTGCTGCATACTGGAAGAAGGGAAAGTCCAGACATCTCCCGGTCACCCTGTCACATATGCCCGACTGGCAATTGCAAGTCTCTTTGCATTCCATCCCGAATGTGCCATAGGGACAGTCTGAGGGCAGAGCGAAGGCTGCTTGTTAAACATGGCGCTCTATCCTCCCTCCCTGGTGATTACCTTAGGATTTGAATCAGTCTCCTGGACATTGACTGGTAAGTGGAAATCACTCTTCAAAAATGCCAAGGTTTGAAAATTGAAAGTTGGAGTCATAAATGTAAAACCACATAGGAAGACCAGATAACACCTGCCTCAGGCTTAATTAATTAAGATCATGATTAAGTTAGCTTAAGTATACCTTAAGTTAGCTATACATAACAAACTTCCTTAGACCAGTCTTTAAAAATACTTCCCTTTCTTTTGTCCTTACTTTCTTTCTTCCTTTCCTTCCTTCCTCATTTATTTTTTCAGTGTGTGTGTGTGTGTGTGTGTGTGTGTGTGTGTGTGTGTGTGTGTGTATACAGGCACATGTGCATGTATGTGTGCATGCATGTGCCTGTGGGCCTTATCCTTTGTGTGTGTGTCTATGTGTGCAAGCATATGTATGGGCATGTGCCTGTGGGTCTGTGTGTGTGTGTGTGTGTGTGTGTGTGTGTGTGTGTAACACATTTGTGGAAGCCAGAACACAACTTGCTGAATTGGTTCCTTCCACTGTGGGTTCTGGGGCTGACATTTCAGTTGTCAGGATTGACAACAGGTACCTTTCCCCACCGAGGCCTCTTGCCAGCCCCACCCTTGGACCAATCTTTATTCTATTTGTTTTCTGCACAGATGGCACAGATTCCCACAGGTTGTCTTGGGCACAGCTCAGTCAGTGAAGATGGAAGATTAAGGAGATATAAGCATTACCTCCCCAACTAGTTTGCTGGGTATGAGTATGTCCTTAATCTATGGTAGTTGACAGTTGACTATTTTAAAGAGCTAAGAGGCCTATCAGCCCACCTGACCATGAAATGACCAGTCCCCAGTCTGCTCCTAGCTTCCCCAGCTGCTAAGAGATTCACTAATCAAACTCTTGGCAAAGATAAGATGTTAAGAGAGCAAGAAATTTCAGGATGGACACACCTGAGGGCTTGTACACCTGCCAACAAGGAGGGGCTCTTTCAGAATCACTGTTCAATACTTAGACTAAGGCACGTTGTAATGGAATAAAGAGGCCTATCACTTATTGTAAGATTGAGCTTGTGGCATAACAGTATCTCAGTAGGGTAACTCAGCAGAGTCTATATGGAACAGTGGTTCTCAACCTGTGGGTGGTGATCCCTTTGTCAGCCCCCTATCTCCAAAAATAACATTACAATTCATAACAGTAGCAAAATTACAGTTATAAAGTAACAAAAACAATTTATGGTTGGGGATCACCACAACAAGAGGAACCGTATTAAAGGATCTGATAATATTCATCCTCCTTATCCTGGGAAGAAAAGTCCTTAAGATAGCTTTGGGAAAACCCTCTGGCAGAAAAGCACAGAGTTAGGATGTGACCGTCTTCAGAGAAGCTCAGAATGGAAATCTTAGCCCATTTCCCAGTTCCAGGTCCAAGGTGGCCCCTATTATGCTGAGTGCTGATCAGAACAGCCCATAAATAAGTGCTAGCTGCCAATAGCTAGCAAGCAACGTGGGATCAAACATCTATATGCTAAAACCAAACCAACAAACCCTACACATCTGAATATACAAGCTGATGTGTGCAGTCTTCACGTGGCTGGAGGAGGGAATTCACCTGCAGCAATGGGAAATAACTCCAGGAGGCTGAGAAGGTGGTGAATATGCCCTATTATGTCCAACAGCAAGAAAACAGTTAAACTGAACTCACCAGCTATGTGGAGAACGCCAGAAAGAGCAATTCAAAATAGAGTATTAATAGCATAGCTCGCTAGCTGCTGCCTCACAGCTGGATGCTTTACCCCGTGCACTGTCCATTCATAACCACATTTACAAAGGTGTTTTTATGCCAAAGGAAAATCAGTCCCCCTGAATGCACTCGTTCCCTGTCTCATAGGACAAGACTGCGTTAACCACTTCCTCTCTAATTTCCTTATGTGAGCTGCATTTTTTTTTCTTGGCAGATAAGCCCTGTAATTTCCAGAAAAAACAAAGCCTATTCAGTTGAAAGAAACGTGTATATGTGTGTTCATCAAAGAAAAATAGTTCCTTACTAGTCTTAATCAAAAAAAAAAATCTATGTAAAGAATAACATCTCCAAAATTTTTCTAGAATTTACTTCTGAGCCTTTTGCTGGTTTTGCAGACTAAAAAATGACTAATTTATGAACTGTACTCTAAAATGAGAAGTAATGAGATTATCTTAATTCTAGATGAATGTCATCCAGGAAATTGTAATTGTATTGAGTATGAGTTATTTAGAAATTTCTCAGAATTTGGCTTTCGGAATTCGGCAGCTTCTTTGTATTACACAACTGGATGCAGGAATGGACATACTGTCTTTTTATCATGATAGCATATTGTGATGAGATTATATGACATCTATGTATACAGACTTTTAAATAACCTTTTCTTTTTACACATTTAAAATATTAATTTAGTCACTAGGTTTGAAAATAAATTCCACAGATACATCAATGCATTATTTAGCTCTGGTTTCTGCCTTAATTATAATTTCATTTCTTTTCTTTAAACCTATAAAACAATCACCTTTTTAAAAAAAAAAAAACAGACAGACTTTTAGATTACTATTATTTTTACTTGTCTTACAACATCTGCTATTTCTGCCCAACTGAAACATTTTAAAAGTAAAACTAGGTTTATTTTATAGTTCAGGGGACCCTCTTGCAAGAACATGTGTTAGTTTGTTGGCTGACTTAAGCCTACCTTATGCCATAAAGCACATTAGTGTTCATCAGAAGTACTTGAGCCCGAGTAAGGCGCTCCTCCTGGTGAACTCTTTCAAGATCAAAGGCTGGCGAAATCTGAGGGACTAGAAACGGCTTTAAGAGGTTATCTCAGGAGGACCTCTGTAATCATTAACTTTCAGAGGAGCAGGCACCTAAACCATTTGTAACAGGCTACCTGTCAAGTTTCTAAAGCCTCTCAGAGAAAGAAGGTATGTGAGCTACCACTACAACTTTCCTTCTCAAATCTGAATGCAGGCAGCGAAGGAACAAGGGGATGCTGCAGCCCTTGTGACTCCTGCACGCTGCTTTCCAAACCTCGCTGCCGATATCCTTTTCTCTCTATCAAACACGCCACCTGCATCCACGCATCCTGCCTAGTAGTTCTGAGGAAGGAACACACCTCCCCAGGCTGACTAAATACCCTCCAGAGAGCCCTGCACAGTGGGAAGCAAGGAGTTGCTCTTTACCTTTGCAGATACCAAACTCGTCGCCAAAATCATCCTCCTCGCTGTAAAAGTGACACTTCAGCCCCGGACCACACTTGACCCCGTCCATGCCTGAGACTGTACGGTAGCAGGTTTCTCCAGGCCCTGCAGCGCACACCTGGCAGCAGCCACAATCGTCCAGCACTGTCCTCTTGCAACGCAGGCTGCTTCTGCACTCAGTGTTGTCACAATGTTCCGGGCAATCCACCGCATACTTGGCGCTCCAGGCCATGCCCAGGTGCAGAGGTACCAGGAGTGTGGTCAGCAGCAAGAGGCTCTTCATGTCTCGCAGCTGGCTCCTGCTCAGCTCCCTGCCGTCGTGAGTCTTTGCTGGCGGGAAGCAGCCGTCCAAAGTAGTAGCTGAGCTTCTGCCTACACGTTTATGAGTTTTATACACTGTGTTGCCCGCATGCTTCCCCGTCATCAATTTCCTCAACCCAGCAGCAGCGCTGTGCTCTTGCCAGCCTCTCTTGTTTTAGTTTATGAAATCCAGGATGAAGGCTGGATTAACACGCTGCTGCCATCCAGGAATTGAAAAGCCCAAGCTGATGTCATCTGTTATGTTTAGATGGTTGTTTTGCATGAGGGCTGAAAAACTCTGCTCACATCCGTCTCAAGGACTCAAGGACATCTGAGAAGGGGGAATAACGAAGGTTGCATAGCATAGCCCCCCTCTGCACAGGAATTGCTCTGACACCAACATAACACTTAGGATGTAGCTTTGTCTCAGAGTCCCTTAACACGCAGGAGATTGATGCAGACGTGAATCAAGCCAAAAGCATCTATCAAGTAAATAATAATAACAACAACAATAATAATGAGCATTTGGCATTTTCCCTCAATAAATAGCTACAAGATCATTTGAAAGACGAAATAGTTATATTGTGCTTTTTCAAGACTTAGAAGAAAGAAAATATTTGGATAGAAGCCTTTTAAAGACTTCCCTTTTCCTCACACGTTTCTCCTTGGCTGTTGTTTCTAAAGCAATTTATTCTAGCCTTGTTCAAGTCCATCTTTGCTCTTGCTGTGTTTAGTAGACCTGCTACAGTTAAGCATTTTCTTTAATCAATACAAAAAAAAAAAAAAAAAAAAAAAAAAGAGGTAAGATTGTCCTGGCATTGTTTCTGAATTACTCAGTTCTGGAAAAACTTATCAGTTGGACTGCTTCTGGCCCAACCCCCCTGGTGAGAAGGCTCATCCATCACCGAGTCTGTGTGTCCAATGACTGCATCCACCAGGTCCTTTCTCTCACCTCCTGGCATCTATCAGAGCTCTTGCTTCAAACTTCCCAAACAAGGCAGTAAGCCCAAAGAAACAAGTGATCCAGCAGGGAAATCAGAACACAGCTCCAGAAAGGCAAGTCATGGGGAAGAGAAAACATTACCCACCAGGAAACAAGGTCTTAGTGCTATGGAGGGACACAGTGTGGCCCCACCAAGGAAAACAATAGTCCTTTAAAAGTACTGGCCGGCCCCAGAACCTTGTGTAGACAGGCTTGTGCAAGGAGGGAATGCTAGATGTCAGAGAAGACAGCAAAGTCCTCACACTAACTATATGTTCCATTTTAAGCTCCCAACCCAATTTGTCAACATAAAAAAAAAAATAAAAATAAAACCAGTAGAGCGGTGGTGGCACACGCCTTTAGTCCCAGCACTTGGGAGGCAGAGGCAGGCGGATTTCTGAGTTCGAGGCC
>JADRCD010218466.1:7447-20327 GCA_019843815.1 Montemys delectorum | reverse complement strand
GTGGGGAGGCCTTGCATTCCAAGAGGCCAGATGAGGTGTCCAGGGTTATCCAGAAGGTGGCAGAGCCTCTCAGTTCATAGCCAGCCAACCTGAGTCTTTGGGTTTTACGAATTCTCCCCTGCCATGTGGTTTTTGGGCACTGGGCACATCTTCTCGTGTTAACTTCTCTTATTTGTCCTGACACCTCCCTGGTGGAAGGCCACATACCTACAGGGCTAGCCTCAAAGTCTCTACTTGCATAGTAGTAATAAAGTCAGACTGGAGTGGAGTCGGGTGCTCAGGGAAGCTGGGGTCAGAAGGGTTGCAGGGAAGCCATTCTTTGTTTTTGGTGTGGAGGGGATTTGATGATACACATTTGACTGGAGGTCAGAAGTCACTCAGAGCCACCCTTGAAGACTGTATATCAGATTCACACCATGCCTCTTCTGAAGATTCTTTGTCCTTCGTTTTTAAGAAGTCCAGGGGGATCTATGACAGGGCATCTGGTCACCACATGGCCATCGCTTCCTGATGCCTCTGGAGCTCCAGCCTCTGGCCTCTGAACTCTCCCTGCAATGCTCTTTTCCAAGAATCCTCAAAGCTCTCATCTTCTTGGAAGTCTTCCTAACGTATGATCAAGGAACACCCAGAGCTGAGATTGTGGCTCAGTTGGTAGAGTGTTTGCCCAGCACTCACAAAAGCCTCGGGTTTCATCCCAGGCATCCCCCAAACTGGCCATGGTGGCACACACCTGTGATCCCAGGCAGAGGTAGGAGGATCAGAAGTTCCAGATCACCCTCACTCAACATCATGAAGAGTTCAAGGCCAGCCTGGCCCACATGACATCCTATTTTGAAAGTAAATAAGCAAGTAAGCACCTGTCTCTCTGCTCCATCTTCCCCTGTCACTTGCAGTCTCACCTGTGCCTGTCATCACCTTTGTGACTCTGAGGCCCAGTGGTGATCTGATTTGAATCCCTATTGCTTAGAACTCTGCCTAGCTGGTGGTAGAGGCACGGGCAATATTTGTTGAGAAGATTAGGTCAAATCCCAGCTCTTCCCTAAGGGGAACCTTAGGCATGCATCTCAGCTCTACCGAGCCTCAGTTTTCTTGACTGTACTGTGGACACGATGGTTCTGATGCTGGTGCTGCCGTCGCCAGGAAGATGTGCTGACAGTCAGAGGATAGGTCATAATTCACATCAGGCAAAAAGAATCCTACTCTGTGATTTCCTGGCTGTGTAGCCTTTAGGTAGTTGATTCATGTCTCTGTTTACCTGTGGAGTGAATGGAGAGAATAAAATTCTCCTTGGCAGTTATGGTTTGGGACCTCTTAGGAGAAGGTGCTGGATGAGAAGTTCATTAAAAAATAAAAACAAAAACCAAAAAAAAAAAAAAAAAAAAAAACCAAAAAAAAAAAACCAAAAAACAAAAAACAGGGAGCTAGTCTGGGGCCCGGGCTGGAGGTTGTGAGTGTTTCCAGGGTCTCTGAGGCTGGAAAAGCCAGTTTGGGGAACTCACTGTTATTGGAGGGAAAGCTCGCTGTAGAATTCTAGGTGCTATGGCTACTTACTTTATGATTGAAAGAATGAAGGGATACTAGGTCAGTGTAGTGGGGAATTGCACTGGCGTGGTGGCAGCTTTCCCCAGCACTTGAGCATCTGGAGATTTCTGACTGTTGAGGTACTTCTCAATTACTATTTGTCGTGTGAATTCTGATAAAGGCTGGCAGAAAGCGTCTAACTTCATTCAGCAATGGGTGTGCCTCTGCATCCAGACTCTTGCGGGTGGCTGTCCAGAGCTCAGGAAGCAAACAGATTGGGTATGTGTGTGTGTATTTCTGAACCCTTGCTAAACTGAATTCCCAAATCAGCTTTCACCATACCAAGGCAAGGATACAAGCAGTGTGAAAGGTTACAACCCATGTGACTGACTCAAGGGAGTTTAGCACCAGAAGCCTTCTCAAAACCAGGGGTCAGATGAAGAAATTCCAAGGCAATCCTGAATTTAAAAACAAAAATAACAACAACAACAAAAATAGAGGAGGGGAATCTAACCTAGGGCATCCTGCTTGTCAGGTGTGTGGTCTACCACGGGCTTAGGCACACTTCTCATTTGGACAAACTTAGCTCCTTCTCTTCCTTTCCTCCTCCTCCCCATCTTCTTTTAGAGATCTATTTATTTCAGGTGTGCAAGAGTTTTGCTTGCCTGTATCTCTGTGTACCACATTTGCTGGAAGGAGGTGCAGGATTCCCGGGAGCTGGAGTTGTAAGCTACCACGTGGGTGCTGAAAACCGAGCTGGCTTCTAATGACCTTAGTGTGCTTCAGAGTTCCATCAAGAACGAGGAAACCTTGTCCCATGACAGAAAGACCTGCCCCCTGTCCCTGAATCCTGCGAGAGTCTGTGATACTGTGGGTCTTTGGCTTTGTTTGTTTAACCTGTTGACGTCGAGATACTACATGGTCATCTACAGAGTTCGAGTTTGAGAGCCATGCAATCAAATTAAAAGATAAATAAATACATACATAAATAAAAGTCACAGGCCTGGGGAGATGGCTCATCAGTAAAGAGCACTTTCTGTTCCTCCAGAGGACCTGAGTTCAGTCCCCAGCACCCATCTTGAGTGTCTCACAACTTCCTATTACTCCAACTATAGGGGATCCAATACCATCTCTGGCCTCCATGGACACCTGCACACATGAGGCACAACAAATCCCTGAATCTCATAATGTTTTCAGTTCGTTTTATGATTTTGTGTTTGGGTTGCCTTCTACAACCTCCTAAGATAGCACCATCAAATGGGGATCAAGTATGTAGGCTCAGAAGCCTATAAGGTCACAATGTCCTAAGAGCATGAAGTGAGTGAGAGTCTTCAACACAGTGAGGCTGAGCTATGTTCACAGATACTCGACGTGGTGATTTAAGTTCAAGGGTACTTGTTCCTAGGCCCTTGGTAAAGGTAGAGGATGTCCAGGCTGGAGGGAGGCTGTGGTCCCCATCTCTATGCGGCTGAGTACTGTGGTCCTAGCAGGTCTGGAGAAAGAACATCAGGACATGGCCTCTCCGGGAGTTCTCACTGTAGGCTTGGACATTGTTGCACAGGGTATTTCTGCTCATAAGCTGTTTTGCCTGTATCTAAAACCCCATGGCCGTAGGAGGAAACAGACCTGCTGGGGAGAAGTAAGCCAGGTGAGGATTATGATCTCCACCTCACAGCTGCAGACATCGCTCAGAGTCACACGGTGAAGAGCAGTGAGCCTCTGATATCTGCGTCTGTACGCTCAACCAACCACAGAGAGATAGTCAGGTGCAAAAGAGCATAGATGCTTTCCCCCTTGTCAGTAGCCCCCGAACAACACAATATAGTTATTATTATCCAGAATTAGAAATCAGTGATTTAGAGAAGTCCCACAGTACACAAGAGAATATGTAGAGTCTGTATGCCGGGGTGATGCCGCTTTCTGTCAGAGTGTCCTTGGACAGTGGCACCCGTGATGGTCCTGAGAAAAACTGTCCGCTAATACAGAGGGGTGGAGATGGTTTTAAACAGGAATCTTCCAGTTCTTTGTGGGGGTCAACAAGGTTCTGTCTGGCTCTGGTGCACAGCATGGCTGCTAAGTCTAGACTTTAAATTTTCTACAAATACAACCAAGACAAGAGTGGATTCGATCTTCAGCTCCCTTTGCGACCATTCCTCCTTTCCAGCAAGAACTAATAGTTTAGAGAACAAGAATGTTCTCTTCAGAGTCTGGTCACCCTCATAGGTCAATATTTACTTTGCCTGCCCCTCTTCTTCCTCTCTCCTTTCTCCCTCCCTCCCTTCCTCCCTCCCTTCCTCCCTCCCTCTCCTCTCTCTGTCTCTGTCTCTGTCTCTGTCTCTGTCTCTCTCTCTCTCTCTCTGTCTCTCTCTCTCTCTCTCTCTTTCTTTCTTTCTCTTTTTGGAGCCCCTGCCTCCTCTAGTCTCATACACAGACATTCTCTTAAGGTCACATGCTTGCAATCAGTGTGGCAATTGTGTTTTGCTTTGTCGTCACAAATGACACTCTGAGCATCCTCCCACATTCCTCAACGATAATCATACAGTTCTATTTGCAAAGGCCCCTGGGCACTCTGGTTGCACTGCACTGAAGCCTGCCCCCTGCCTGCCTCCAGAAGGCCAGCTTTAAGATGTGAGTCTGACCCCGCCTGAAGCCTGAAGCCTAAACAGCTGACCCTGCCTGAAGCCTTTCATCGGCTTTATCAGGACAGAGAGCAGGGCATCTAGGTTCACCTCCTCCCAAGGCTTTCAGACAGAGTCCCTGCTGACTGACTCACCTCCTCCTTCTCCCGTGTCAGGAAGCAGAATTCACTTCAGATGTTTGCAACAAGGAGATTTTAATCAAGGGATCACTTTTAGAGAACTATAGGGATAACAGAGAAGTTGGAGGCTGCCGAAAGACAGATGGGCAAGTAACCCATGGGGACAGATACATGGTGACAGTGGGATGCATAGGAACAAACAAAGAACATTCCTTATGCCTGCCCCTGGCCACTCTACCTTGTAGTGTTGATGCCCTACTAAGAAGACCAGTCTGTGGTGTTCCATCTCAAAACTGCCCAGCTTCAATGTTCCTTCGGGTGCTCGCATCTTGAGACAGGGTCTTGTGTAGCCCAGGCTGGCCACTAACTCTGATGTGTTAGAACGGCAGGTCACGTCAGGACATACCACAAACTAGGCCCAAACAGTTCCACGTGTAAGAGGTTTAATTGAGAGGGAGAGAGGAGTTTTGATGTAGCAGCCGCAGGTAAAGGTGGAAGGTGAGCCCAATGGATTCTGGGAATATGGCGGCTGTTGCCCTGGCAACAGGTCGCTGAGACCCGCCCATGCATCGCCACAGGCTTTGGATGCTAACATACCTCCCTTTTTGATATTATAAAGAGAAGGAAAGAAAAAGGGAAGGGGAAGCCCAGGGTGAAAAGGGAATGAGGGTGTAGTGTCTCTTAAGCTACTTCCTGATGTCTAGGGGCGTTGTCAATGGGGGGTAGCTGGCTTTCACCATCGGGGTCCACTTGGTAAACGTTCACATCAGGTTCCTCTGTGGACAGTGCCTCATCTGTGGGCAGCAGCTGGTAATCCTGTAACAGGAGTATCCCGGATTGGTTGACGTAGAAGCAGCGTTCTTCTTGGAGGAACAGGCAAAGGCCACCTTCTTTAGCTGTCAGGATATCTAGTCCCCATCTGTTCTGAAGCACCACGGCTGCCAAAGAATCGATCTGTTTTGGATAGTAAGCACAATTCCAGAAATTTTTTGAAAATCGCTTTGAAACTGAGAAGTGAATGTATTATATTGGATCATGGAAGTTGTTATCCCTGCAACTCCAGTACCAACACCTATGGCTATTCCCGTGGCAACCGAGAGTGGCACAACTTGAACTGCCCTCTTATGCTGGGCAGCTATCATATCTACAACTGGGATTGTCAGGGGCTCGTTTCCCTGGATTACTCCCAATTCAGGGAAAAGAAGTACTAATGTACAAACTCCTGACCAGCTAGTAGGTAGTCGATGATATGCCTGAGTGCCACAAAGAATTGACGTGTTTCGGATTGTAGGGATTGTGGCAGAGATGATATATCAAGGGTTATGGTTCTATTGCAGTCTAGGGAGCTCAGCATTCCCACTGAATGGGTCCCAGAGGCCTTAAAACAAGTTGCCATGCCAAAGAGAGGGACAGAGGTAAGGTATGGAGTCATGGCGACACTGGAGCCAGCTGGGCAGGTGACAAAGGGTGAGGTAACGTTACTTGACAGTATTACGGGAGACACTGTAAGTGACAATTGTGAGTTAGTTCCAGGGGGTACACATAACCAGCAATCTTTAAAGCATCCAGGTCTGGTGACATTAAGGAGTTGGTATGCTGAGGTCAAGGTCTGAAGTAAAAGGTGAAATGACAAGTTAGTACCATTTATGAGGGGTGATGTCAAAGAGATAAGGACCTCAGAGGAGTGTTTGATTATCTCCCCTGCTTTTCCGATATTCAGGGGTTGGGCAATTGAGACATATTTTCTCTGAATATGAATGGTACTTACTGGGGCCCCGGGCTGATTTTTACGATAGAGCTTACCAACAACTCCTGTCTCCCACCTGGAATCCCATGGGTCTTGTATATAGAAAGAGTGTCTTGCGATGTTGATAGAAGAAATGACTGATCCGTGATCCTAGCATATGTGTTTGATAAGACCAATATGGGCAGCCCCCATATTCGTCTGGCCATTTTCTACAATAATCTTTTGTCTGGTCAAAGAGAATATTTAGATGGGATAACAGATACTGGGATGATAGCAGTTTGGACTGGTTTCTGGCATCCGGCTATGGAGCAGTTTCCTGACCCTATTTGGAAAGACTGTTTGTTATCTGTGGGGGTTTCTTGAACCTTGAATCTCCAGATATAAGGGCTACCCTGGATAGAAATGAACAGCAGGGGGAAGATGGGAAACCCATGTCTAATCCAGTGAGGTCAAGCTCGGCTGCCGGAGTGGAGTCTCATTTTCTGGGATTGGGGACAAAGTAGGCGGTCTTGTTGTCCTCTGGAGCTTAACAGAGCACGGTCCTGTTAAGATTGATGTGTATGAAGAAGAGTCATTTTTAGGTGGAGGAATGAAAGGTTTGAGGTGAGGCAGATGGACCCAATGAGAGAGTCCCTCGAGTTTAGCAGCTGTAAGCACCAAATGATGTGTTAGAACAGCGGGTTGCATCAGGACATACCACACACTAGGCCCAAACAGTTCCATGTGTAAGAAGTTTAACTGAGAGGGAGAGAGGGGGCAGTAGAGCAGAAAGAGAGGAGGGAGGGAGGGAGGGAGGGAGGGAGGGAGGGAGAGAGAGAGAGAGAGAGAGAGAGAGAGAGAGAGAGAGAGAGAGAAATGTTCCCCGTGTATATATATGGGTTTTGACATAGCGACCGCAGGTAAAGGTGGGAGGTGAGCCCAATAGATTCTGGGAATATGGCGGCTGTTGCCCTGGCAACAGGTCTCTGAGACCCGCCCATGGATCGCCACAGGCTTTGGATGCTAACAAACTCCATATGTGATCTAGGATAGCCTTGAATTCTTAAACCTCATGCTTCTACCTACCCAGTTCTGGGATTATAGGTGTGCACAAAACAAAACAAAACAAAACAAACAAATAATCAAAAACACTTTGAGGAGCCATTCTCAAGTTGGTGGGCACTCAAAAGAGGCAGCTGGCCCATGGGCTGTAGGTTGTTTATTTTGTAATATCATTCTTTGATTACCAAGGCTTTTTGAGGTAGAGGCAGGAAGATCAAGAGTTCAAGACTCTGTTACATGCTCAGTTTGAGGCAAGCCTGGGCTACATGAAATGTTGGTGTGTTTTCTATATTTTTTTTGTTTCCTTGTGTTTATACTTTTTAAAAGAATATGGGTATGTGTGTGTGTGTGCGTGTGTTCCTCTGTATGTATGTATGTGTGTGTGTGTGCATCTGTGTATGTATGTGTGTGTGTATGCGTGTGTGTCTGTGTCTGTGCATGTGTTAAGGTTAGACAACATTGTGGGATAGGTTTTCATCCACTTTTATGTGGCGGTCAGAGATTGGACTAAGGTTGTCATATCTGCAGAGCAAGCATCTTTACCACTGAGCCATCTTAAGCCACCTTTAAAATAGACTGTCACATTGTCACAGCCCTCCCCATGCAGACATTTCTGTGTTTAAACAAAGTTTCAGACTTATTGTTACTAAACTTGTAACTCACCCTGCCCTGTTTTGTTCTGGTCTCCTGTTTCCCTTAAAAAGTGCTTGCTATTCACAACCTTTGAAATTCACACAGCTTGGGTGTGTTTCTCCAGTGCTGACGTCTATGGATGCAGTTCTTCCCCACAAGGAAGACTGTCTCCTAACTTCTGCTTGCTGCCTGCTGCACTGAGGACAGTGCCTAGCACCCAGAGACACTCTGTGATGTGCCCTTGAGTGTGTGCATGAAGGAAGCTGAACAGAAGACTCCCATCCTGATAGAGAGGGGCTGTTATAATTGGCTTGTTTTTCTTCTCCCTGCAGTTTTCCCAGGGCCCAGCCTCATTCAAGACACCCTGGCACTGCCACTATCCTGGCCAGGATGAGCCTGCTGTTCTTTGTCCTTCTCTCGCCACTTTCCTGCGTTTTGGGACTTCCATTCTACAATGGCTTCTACTATTCCAACGGTCTCCGTGGCAAGACCCTGGGCAATGGCTATGGGGAAGGTGGGTGGCTCCTAGTCCTGTGTCCTGGCTTCTGCTGTGACATGCAGGTTCCAGGCTGGGATGGAGACAGCAAGATTTCCCTGTCCAGGCCTCCAGAGGTAGACAAACTTTGCTCCTAAGATGAGAGGAGATGATTTCGATAGATACTCTTGAGTTGGCTGGCACCATAGACTAAGTTCTCCTGGGATGGCCCTAGTTCCTAGAATTGCTAGTTCTTTAAGATCTAGCCTGAGTGTAGCTACCCCTGGTGTCCCATGCAGAAGGGACTTTGGAGTCAGGTGTGAGTTTGAATATCACTTGTACCTCTTTTTGGCTGGGTGACCTTGAGCATGGGGCTTTTGAGATGGCAGTCGCTGTGTTCCTGCAGTGAGTTCTGTTGTTTCGGGAGTTCTGTCATTTGGACCCTGAGCTCTGACAGCTTCCTGCCATGGCCAGGATAGCTGGATCTTTGGGAGGAGCTCTGGTCAACAGTTGGCTCAGACTGTGAAAAGGAAGCGCACTGTGCTTTCTGATGTCCATTGTGGAATGAAGGGGACTCAGGGCACCCACTGGAGCCACCTTGTCCCTTTGTGAAGTTCTGGTTAGTTGTCATAGAAGCTAGCATTTAAAATTATTTTTGTTTGTTTGTTTCTGAGACAAGGTCTCATGTAGCCTGTGCTGACATCAAACTTGCTGTGTAGCTGGGACTGGCCTTGACTTCTGATCCTTCTGATGCTGTCTCCCAAGTGCTGCGATTACAGGTGTGTACTTTTACACCCGTTTGGATGCACTATTGGGAACTAAATTCAGGGCTTGTGCATGTTATGCAAGCACTCTCCTAACTGAGCTCCACCCCTAGCTTCCTATGCTAGCCTAGAAGTTTCTGTGTAGCTGAAGATAGCTTTGAGACCCTGATTTTCCTGCGATCACAGGCAGGAACCACCATGCTTAGCTTGTCTGTTGCTATTGGTGCAGAACAAACTCCCCCAAACATGGAGGCTTAACAGCACACCTATTAATTGAGTTTTGTGACTCAGCACTTTGGAGTGAGCACTGTTTCTTCTGGCCCTACAGCCTGACTCTCTTTGGGGAATACAATTCCATGTGTATCCTGAGTTTCCCTCCGAGTCTTGCAGGGTAGAGATGGGAATGAGAGTGAGGGTGAGGGGTGAATCTTCTCTCAGGTATTGCCAGACTGCACAGCAAAAAAGAATTTTAGGTCAGATGAGAGTTTATTGATTAAGCAGCCGGATAAGATGAACTCAAGAGTGTCACTGTGAACGAGTCTGAGAGGGTCTCAGAATTTGCCGTATGCTGTGATCTGGGGCCTGTGAAGCCACCTAGTCTACAGCTAAGCCTAGATATTAGGGGAGGGATGTGCTGGTCTCTCTGTTCACCTCTTCCTTTAATCCTTCTCTCCTTGAGGAGAACACTGAGCAGCCGCAGCTGGGGAGGGGAGTTCTAGTAGGGATAAAAACATCAACCAGAGGATCCTAACTCACATAAGGGTCACAAGGAGGCTGAAGCTGAGGCATAACTTATTAGCTGTTTTTAGAAAAATGTTCCCCCTTTTTTCCTTTATTCTTGAGAATTTCCTATAGGTATACAACAGAATATGATCACATCTATCTTCCAGTTTACTTCTGCAGCTTCTTAAAATCTCAGGGTCATCTTCCCAAGTCCATGTCTTTCTTTTCTTCCTCCTAATCTTTTATTATTTTTATTTGGGGGGGGGGATGATATTTGTCTCAATATGTTTCCCTGGCTGGCTTGAAACAAGCTACCAAATCAGGCTGGCTTTGAACTTATAGAGATTGGCCTGCCTGTGCCTGTGCCTCTGCCACATCCTCAGTAGAGAGTGTTTTTCCTTCCCCCAGCAACTAACAAGTGCCAATAGCTCCTCAGTAAGGGGCTGTTCCTGGAGATCACCTCCTGTATCTATGCCAGAATTCTGGCTGGCTTGATCTTGTGCAGGTGACCACACCCACTATGAGACCACGAGAGCTGTAGCCATGTCAAGTGCAAAAGACAAACCTCCTCTCCATCTGCTGGCTCTCGTGTTCTTTCCACCTCCTCTCCCACCCTGTTCTCTGAGCCATGGGTGAACCTCCTATTCTCAGCTCTTTAACCATTAGCCATTAGCCATTCTGACATCTCATTGGTTATGTGAAGCCTGAGAGTGAGGGGGAGGGTCCTATCTTTCCTTGGGTCCCCCCCAAGGGGGGGTTGGGTAGTTGGGTTGGGTCTCCTAACTATCAGTCTCAGGACTTGCCAATGACCTGCTATTGGAGCGCCTCACAGGTGGTTGGTGTAGGATGACTCCAGCTGAGGAAGATGCATTCTGCTTCCCGTGGTCTCTTGTGCGCTAGGCAGGCAAGTCTGGGCTTGTACTCTTAGGGACTGGCAATTAATGTCACCAGAGAAGGTGGAGTCAACCAGAGCTCTTGGAACCAAGCCTCAGGGCAGGCACAGTGGGACCATCATTACCACCCTTCATCCAAGCAGCAAGCAAGTGGCGAGGCCAATACAAATTCAAGGAACTGACATCACCCCTCCCCCCTTTTGGAGACAGAGTTTCACTGCAAGTGCTGGTCTCAGACTAATGTTAGTCCTTCTGTCTTCTACAGGTGTGCCAGCACACACAGCTCAGTGGAAGTAGGCACAAAGTCACATGGTTGGGTAGTGGAGGAGTGGAGGAGTGGCGGAGCAGGCACCTGTAGGGATGGGGCAAGGTGGCTTTTTTGCATCCTGCAACACTAGAGTCTGGAGGGGCTTGGGATGAGGGTACGGGTGGTCCTTGAAAGACCATTGTCCCATCTGTGCCCCACCTTGTCCCCAGGCCTATTCAATGTCGTGAAGTTAGTGGTGGAGACTTCGGAGGAGTCCCTGTTCAGTCACCAGGGAGCCAGCGTGACCCTGCCCTGCCACTACCACTATGAGCCAGCCCTGGCATCCCCGAGACATGTGCGTGTTAAGTGGTGGAAGTTGTCAGAGAATGGAACCCCTGAGCAGGACGTGCTCGTGGCCATCGGGCAGAGGCACCGCTCCTTTGGGGACTACCAAGGGCGAGTTCAACTGAGACAGGACAAGCAGCAGGAAGTCTCGCTGGAGCTTCGAGACCTGCGGCTGGAGGACTCTGGGCGCTACCGCTGTGAGGTCATTGATGGCCTGGAAGATGAGAGTGGCCTGATAGAGCTGGAGCTTCGGGGTGAGGCTCTGAATGGTGCCACTGGGACCCAAGGGAGGGGGAAAGGACCCAGAGAAGGCATAGACCTTTTTTCTTTACACAGGTAAGCATGTCTGAGTCTTAAAACAACCCTAAAAGGAAGTTATTATGGCACCATGGCCCCTGTTTTCCAGAGAAGGAAATGAGGAGAGATCAAGGATCGTATTTAAGGTCATGTAGTTGATAGGTGGGGTTTGAACTCAGGGAGCAACTTCCAAAAGTCACTGCCTCCTATTCCCTCTCATTTATTCCTCTTTAGAAAGAAGGAAATGAGAGCTGGTTCCACAGTTCATAGGAGCCAGAGCTGAGGTTCCAGTAGGGTTAGTTAGCAAGACATTTGAACAAGGCAGGGCCAGTGGGTGACAGTAGGGACTGGTAGAGCTTGGGACACACTGCTGAACCCATCCCATGTAAAGAAATCCACTTAATTTAGGCTAGTTGTGATATCAATTAAGAATGCAGGCCTATTGCTATTAGATTTTCTTATTTAAGTATGAATTTTTTTTTGTGTGTAGTGTGGGGGATAAGAATTCAGGGGCTTGGGCATGCTGGGTAAATGGTCTATTGGTGAGCTATATAATCAGTCATTGGACTCTCTGGATTTTTATGTAAAAATCATGTGCTTTTAGAAGAAAACTTAGTGCTGTTTGAACCAGCCAGACCCTGTGAGCCAGGTGTCTGGTGGCGCTAGTTTGAGACCTCTTTGTAGCTCAGACTCCTTTGTATCTTGGGGAGCAGTGTGCCTTCATCTTACTCCTCTAACCCCATTTCACCCCACCCTAACTTTGGCCCCTAAGCAGGGCTCATTCCTGGAACCACGGGTACAATAAACAAGGAAATAATTGGGCAAGTAATAGCAGTTCCTCTATTTAGTACTGAGAATGAATTTGCCTCCTGGAAAAGATCCCCACCCCTGCCACTTGCAGGGCCTAACCACGACCAAACTGCTCATTCTGAAGTCTGGGTTCTCAGAGGGAATAGTCATCAGGGCTAGCCTAGAGAGACAGGGAGCCCTCATCCCTGGGGCTGCAAGGAAGGAGAACTAAGGGTAGGGCCAGGCATACAATCACTAACTGCTGTACTTCCCAACCCTCACCTGGTTGGGGCCCATGAGCTTCAATGCTCCCTCAGCCTGGCTGTGCCAGGTGCCTGGCCACAGGGTGACATTTATTCAAGGTTCTGCTTCTAAACAGCACGTGCTAAGGAGGGCCTCCTCCGGGACCCTTAGCTTCATCTGTCTTGATACGGACTGAATGATACTTACAAGTTTTAAATTGGGCTGGGGATATACATCAGTGGTAGGATGGTAGCCAGTGTGAATGGAATCCTAGGCTCAACTCAGCTCATGACAACAAAAATGAATACATAACTTTTTATAAAGTAAGATTTCAAACATGCATGATAACATGTTTGGTTTCTTTCTTTCTTTCTTTCTTTCTTTCTTTCTTTCTTTCTTTCTTT
>JADRCD010218465.1:0-37872 GCA_019843815.1 Montemys delectorum | reverse complement strand
AGAACTCCAAATAGACTGGACCAGAAAAGAAATTCCTCCCGCCACATAATATTCAAAACACCAAATGCACTAAACAAAGAAATAATACTAAAAACAGTAAGGGAAAAAGGTCAAGTAACGTATAAAGGCAGGCCCATCAGAATTACAGCAGACTTCTCACCAAAGACTATGAAAGCTAGAAGATCCTGGGCAGATGTCATGCAGACCCTACAAGAACACAAATGCCAGCCCAGGCTACTATATCCAATAAAACTCTCAATGACCATAGATGGAGAAAACAAGATATTCCATGACAAAACAAAATTTACACAGTATCTTTCCACAAATCCAGCCCTACAAAGGATAATAGATGGAAAACATCAACATAAGGAGCAAAACTACACCCCAGGAGAAGCAAGAAGGTAATCTTTCAACAAATCCCCACAAACCTAATTCCACCTCTTACAACAAAAACAACAGCAAGTGACAATTACTTTTTCTTAATATCTTAATATGAAAATTAATATTACCAATATATCCTAATTGATTGAAATCCAATAATATGAGGAATTAGAAATTTGTTGATTGTCATCCAATGGTCTCTCTAATTTGGTAATTGGAGAAATAGGTCCAACATTGTACAATCTATATACACTTTCAGCTTGTTTGTTTGTGACAGTGTCTTGCTGTGTACCACATAAGGGTCTTGAAATCTTGTTTCTTCTATCTCAGCCTCTCTATTAGTAGTATTGTTTATTTCATGTCTTTACACTATACTATGGTTTTCAGAACAGCTTATATATTTCAAAAGTAGTTATATACCCAAAAGAAACATAGACAATTAAATTGGGAAGGGGCTTGTAAGAAAACAACAAAGAGTAAGACTGAATGCTTTGCCTGACGTTTGTAACTCTTGTATCAAGTTTGAAGAAGAGGACTTTATAAGTTACTCTTTCTTTGAGATGAATGCTTTTCCAAATTATCACAGCTAATGAACCAAAGTCTTACCCTCACCCAATATCTATGCCACTGTCCAAGCAGAACCATTGTCCATTGACACAGTTGGTGAATGACATTATGGATAGATCATCTTAATACACACACCATTTCTTAAATGAATGTAACCTGTTCTCTGTGGGCTGAGAATAAAGTCTCTCACTCAAGTCAAATAGCTTTGACCGTAGCAGGAAATCTGTATCCAAAAATCGAGTCTACAATTCATTTCTTGGTGCAGCAGAACTATCAACTCTCAGCTTAGCTACGATGGAGGTAAAATCCTTTGGTGATGTGAGGATCATTGAAGTATAGCCTTAATACAATGAAATCCAATGTCTAAAAATTGTTCTTATTTTGGGCTTGTACCACAGTAAGAGCCAAAATTTTAAACTCTACTAAATACAAAACAAACAAACAAAAAGACTTTACATACTTATGTTCATTTAGGAAAATACCAGTAGTGATGTATTATTTTGAAGTATACAGTTAATATGTTTGGAGTTATTTAAAATTTATATTGAGAAAAATGTATTTTTGTATTTTCACTATTTCTACAGGTAAGCATCTACATAAGACTGTTAAATTGATTGTTGTTTTATATCAAACAACTTTTATAATATTTATTTTTATTGTTATAATATTTTATAAATTTTAAGGAATATGACAAAAAGATATTGTAGGTATTGAAGGGGGGTCTCTGGGAGGAGTTGGGGTACTAAAGGGAAACAAGAATGTGATTTAATTCTACTTACTTAAAATATGTTTTTAAATGTTAACAAATTCAGATAAATTGAAATCATGTAACTTTTCTCATCATAATACAATAAAAGTTAAAAAAAAATAAGGAAAGATGTGAGGGATGAAAGATACAAATATATCTACTTATGCTATCATGGAACATATGCTATGCCCACAACATTAGCTGTTTAGTTGAGATTAGCAGATGGGTAGAAACAGTGGGGACTGGCACAGAGCTCACCACTGCTCACACCTATGCTGCTGACACTCCTTTACCTTTGAGCGCGTGCTTTTGTTTAGTACTGATGGGCAGAATGTTTGGACTTTTAACAACGATCTTTCTTTTCTTTCTTTTCTTTTTAGTCTCTGTAGATGGCTCTGAAAAATGAGAAAAAGGTCTTTCAATAACATTTTCTGAAGACAGTGTCTCTTTCAGCTATGTTATTAGGCAGTGGCTTATCAGCTATGACACTTAAGAACCATGAATAGATTCTGTCTGTCTATTTAACATCTTATAAAAGCTCATTTTAATAGACTAAGTCAAGTAAAGAAAGAATAAGGAAGATAAGAAAAAGATAACAGAGTACGATGAGACTAAGAAGAGAGTCCACTTGTTGAAGATCCTGGAAAATAAAAATAGTGAGAAAAGAATAGAGTTCTGTTTTACACATCTGTATGTCAGAGACTCTGTTACCTTCAAACAAAAACCTCTTCATAGAAGAGGCTGTTTTGTACAGCATTGCTGATCCTTTAGTTAATTTCTTCTCTAAGCTTCTAATTTTAGCTTGTTCTGAAAAGGGAGAATAATGTCAGTCAATGGTACTGCAAATAAACCACTTCTGAAGCACATTCATCTCTCAGCAATCACGTCGACAGGTAACAAGCACAAATAGACTCTCTTCTAATAAGCCCTGTATCATATCTGATATTTTATTAACGGATACTCTCAGACCATAAGTCAAGTAACAGAGAATAGTGATGAGACACTTGTCACATGCCTGTATTTCATTTCCAGCATTAGGGAGGCTGAGACAGGAAGACAGTTATGTGCTTGCCAACCTGTCAACATACTGAGTGTGACTCTGGTCTTGCCATATTCTACGCCTTTGTCTCAAATAACACATAGAAATGTCATATATACATGTATGAGAAACAACTTAAAAGATACCAGTATGACATCACACACATCCACAAGTGACTAAAATGCCAATTTCAGGTATACTTTAACCTCTCCATAAGCCTGTCTCTGTTTTTAAATACAAGCTGACATTTCCACAGTGAAAAGGTGCAAAAAGGTGGAGATAATAGATAAGTAAGAAAGAGTATAGTGTATATGTTTGGAAATGTGTTAAAAAGAAAGTACAATAAAATGCAGATTCAGTATCTCTTTACTTGGGGATGAGTTCTGAAATAAAATGTAGAATATTGGTCTGTTAGAGAGTCATTTCTCAAAGTCAGCTGGCCAAATTTAGATGTAAGCATTTTCTACAATGTATTTATTGCACAAGGATAAAATGTTCACACCTCCATCCACCAAAGCAGGTGCTTGTTTGGGCAATGTGTGTCTGTTCTCCCTCAGATCCAAAGTAGATGTTCTGGTAGACAACCATTTATCCTTTTTCATTTCCGTTCAGCACACAAAAGGAGTCCATTATATTTTCTTTATAATTAGAGACTTAAAATGTAGATGATGGTTACTGAGACTGAGGCTACCTCTGCTAAAGATGGCAGGGATGACATGAGGGAAGCTGCTCAATACCACTGGAATTCAGTTGACACCTTGTACAAGTTGTCTGTGTTAGAGGAAAGCTGGCAGAATCCAGTTCTATGTTTTCTACCATGTGGGTCCAAAGGACTAACTCCTGTCAGGCTTGGCAACGAGTGGCTTTACCCACTTGTCATGTAAACTCCTGCTAACCCCAGATACCCTGTCATAATTCTTGGCCACTTTGCCTATATTTGGTCTACGTTTTTATTTGTTTCAAGTACTGGGGACTGGACCTGAACATTTTGTATGCAAGGTAAGAACTACGCTCTTAAGCTATACCATCTCACCATCTTGTTTCTGACAACTTTCAGGCATGGTCTCACCATGCCTTGTTGGTTGAATGTGTTTATCACCTATCACACATCAGTCTTACAGGCTGTGTTAGCATTCTGTCTAAGCTCTGCCCCACAGTTACCTAGCAACAGCTAGGCAGGCTGCTTGCCCCCTCCTCTCTCTCTTGCTCTTGCTCTGCTTGCCAGCCCCTGCTCTCGTCCCTTCCCCCTCCTCTTTACATGCTCATAGCCGGCCTCTCTCTACTCCTCTACCTCTCTCTCTCTCTCTCTCTCTCCCTCTCTCCTCTTTTCTCCCCCCTTCCCTGCTTCTCCCTCTCTCTCTCTGCTTTTCTCTGCCTCTATTACCCTCTCAACTCCCCTCCCCATACCCTGAATAAACTCTATACTATATTATACCGTTGTGTAGCTGGTCCCTCGGTGGGAACGGATACCTCAGCGTAGGCCCGCTGAGGCACCCTCTTCCCCTACACCTCACCACACCTCCATAAAACATATCCCATCCCTCCTTTTAAATCTTTTATAAACACTATCAGGCTGCACCCACAGGGCTGTTCTTTCTCACACACTTGTAAATGGCATTTCTCTTTAGCTTCCTCCATTTATCCACTGGCTGCTAATAATAGCCATAAAGTGGGCATGGGTATTATGTCTTTGTAACATGGGGTTAACTCCTCTCATGCTTAGGCATGTGCATCATATCTTCACATTAAGGTGGCTATTGCAAAATTTGTTAAGAAGAAAATGTCTGTGAGAATATTTCTCAGCTTTGCTTACATTTAGATTGGATAGGAATCCTTGTCAGATACAAATAAAATACTTTTTTCTTTTTACTCAGTTGCTATTTTTCTCTTATTTTTTAACTTATCTATTAAATAAAATTACACTGATACTTATTCATAAAAATTTTCTTTAGTTTTGAAAGTTTTATAAATATGTAGAGATGTATTATTATTATTATTATTATTATTATTATTATTATTATTATTATTTTCTTCCTATTACCTTCTGGTATCCCTTTCCTTTCTCTCTCTTACTTTACACATCAATCCTTAGTGGCTACATCAATAAAGAAATGTTACATCTTTTCCCTAAAACTATTAGCTGTTATTAGTTTCTGAAAATGGATGGAGCCTCATTGGGGACTCCTCTATTTTTGAAGGACAGCTGAAGGGCCCAATCCTGGCTACTATCCATAGCTACTATGTGTTCATGATTGCAATAGCAATACCATATCTCCTTAATTCCCATCTTTGTACCCATAACTTTTTTCAGCCATCTCTTTGGAATGTTTCTTGGGCCAATTGGTCAGGGTGACACAGATATCCGATTTAAGTTGTTTGGCAAAACTACAGGCTATACTTACTGCTCTTGGTTACCTGGGAGGATTTGATGTTAATACCTTTGATGGAATACGTATAAAAGCCACATACTTTAATTCTATGACACAAAAAATAGTAAGATGGGACAAACTGGAAACTCATACATTCTTGGTAAGTTTCCATAGTGCTGGAAGACGATATGATGGTTGCTGGCAAGAAAACTTATTAATGGCCTGACCCATATGGGTTCCGTGTAAGTCAAAACAATGTCTGGTTTAGGTAAGATGTGTCATTGGTGCAATAGTGGCATGACAATTTTGTATATAAACAACAACTTGTGATTGCCTTTGAGGCCAGTTCCATGAGACAGGATCCTCCCTGGTAGTATACACATGACCCAAGCCTGCTCCTAGGGAGGAAGCACACGCACCTCAGCAGGCAATGCACGACCATTGTTTCTTTCAATAAACATATAAAAATTTTAAATTGCAACGAAGCCTAATTTTTGTGTATTTTTATTTTTTGACTGTGTGTTTTATGCCAACCCCAAATACAAAGTCAAGTCTAGTAGCGTGTAAGTTTCCCCTACATTTTTGTCTAATATTTTTGCATTTTAGCGCTCATTCCATGAAGAAAAAGGGAGTTTGATTTATGTTGAAATTATTTTAGTGTGGGGGGACTTGGGCACCCTTCTGTTTGGGGATATTGTTTTCCCTGCATCATATGTGGTAGACTGCCTTTTCATCTGAGTGGTCTGGGTACTCCTGACCACGTAGGTGGGAGTGCCACTTTGGATTCCCTTTGCTACTTCCTGGCCTATGTTGTCTGACTACTGCCAGAACCACAATGCTTTTGCTACCACGGTTTGGTACAGGGTTCTGAAATGATGAAGTACAGCACCTTCCCTACTTTGTTGTTAATATTTTATTAATTTTATTTTTGAGATTATAATATAAACACAATGTTTATCCATTTTCTTTATTCCCTGTAAATTCTCCCATCTATACCTCTTCTCTCTCTCTCTCAAATTCACAGCTTTTCCCCTCCACTGTTACTGGGGGCATACATGTATATACATGTATATTTCTAAATATAACCTGTTCAGTCTGATAATGCTTCCTGTTTTGTGCTTTCAGAGTTGACTATCTCTCTCTCTCTAGATTCAAATGACTTTGAAATGGACTTTGTCTCTGTTATCTTTTTATATCTATATACATGTGTAATGTGAATGTATATGTGTATGTGTTTTTGTGCAGGTGTTTGTGCAGACATGTACCTGAGGTGTTTGTGGAGGCTTTTCTTTCTTTACTCCTTTATCTTATTTGTTGAAGTGGTGTCTATTTATCAAGCTTGGAGCCAGTCTATGTGGCTAATTTCAATAGCCTGCTCTGGGAAGCCAGTCTCTGTTTTGCAACCTGGAATTACAGCTGTGTGGTCATAAGTATGCTGCATTTCACAAGGGTTTTAGGATTTAAATTCTGTAACTCTTTCTTGCACTGTAACTGTTTAACTACAGAACCATTTCTGCAGCCTAAAGAGCTCTGCATCATAACTTTGGGATCCAAGGAAGTCTCTCAGACACTTTAGCTCACTTTCTGTCCTATTGACAACTGATCAGTGTAATTTCATCTTGCTGATACTTTGGATTCCTGAAATGTCTAGTGTTAATAATCAGGAAACTTCCATAATTATTAACAACAATTATCTAGAATGGATATGTAGATATTCCATGCAGTATTGATTGGATGACAAACTTACAGGTCCTGAATCCAAGCACTCCACTAACTCTACTGTATAAGTACAAAGTAGCAGAAGAAAAAATTATAATGATATTGATTGCACAGCTGATTGTACAAATGTAAAGGTGATTTAAAAAATTACTGAAGAACTATCAAATATTCATGCTTCATAATATCATGATGAATATTAAGGATGTAAGAGGTGAAGGAAACACATCAATTTACATGGGTTAGAGATAAGAAGGAATCTGTACATAGGATTCTGCTATTGTGCAGAACCACAAGCCCTCCACACAGTTGTCTTTTACAGAAAAAACACTGGAACACATTCTGTGCTCGTAATATTCTCTGTATACTGGAAATGCCCAGAGGTTGAAAGTATTGGTACATAGAAACAGTGGGAAAATAAGTGTTCTGTTTCCCATGTCTAAATGACAGTGGCTTCTTTACCTTTCAACAAAAGTTCCATTATAGCAGAGGTTGTCAGATACAGAATATGTACATCTTGAGGATTTTCCTTGTCTAGGTTTTTGATTTTAGAAATCTCTGAAAAGCAAAAACAAAATCACTCAGAGATACTAGAAATACATCAGCTACTAAAACACAGCTTCCTTTCAGCACCCAGGCATTCAATAAACAAGCAGAAAAAGACTTTTTTCAGCCTTTCCCTTTACCTGATATTTTACTGAAGTTCATTATATAAATAATTGTCAAATGACAAGAGAGCAGAGCTGGGAGAGGTGTACTGCAGCATTAGGGAGACTGAGGCATAGAGATGGTTATCTGTTTGCCATTCTGCCAACATGCTGTGACTCCAGGCCTGCTAGATGCAGCACTTTTGTCTTAAATAATATGTGGGAATGCTATATACAAAGTTCGGAGAAAGAACTTTAAAAGATACCAGCATGACAGTGTATGAATCCACAAGTAACTAAGATACATTTCCCCTACCTTTCTCTCCCCCAGCCCTTCAAAAATATTTCAACACCCATATTCAGCTTGAAGAAGTTATAGAGAGTCGTCATCCCAGTTCCCTGGGCTTTGGGGCTGGAGGGAGTTAATCTAAGGTTGCTTTTCTGGGGAATTAAGAAATGGTCATAATAGGAACAGGGAGGAACTAGCTAGAATTGATTGTGTAGGCATAATCTCACTTGGTAAAAATCTTTATTTATAATAACCAGGAACTGGAAACAACCCAGATGTCCCTCAACAGAGGATGGATACAGAAAATGTGGTACATCTACACAATGGAGTACTACTCAGCTATTAAAAACAATGAATTTATGAAATTCTTAGGGAAATGGATGGATCTGGAGAATATCTTCCTGAGTGAGGTAACCCAATCACAAAAGAACACACATGGTATGCAATCTCTGATAAGTGGATATTAGCCCAGAAGATCGGAATACACAAAGTACAAACCACAAACCACAAGAAACTCAAGAAGAAGGAAGACCAAAGTATGGATACCTCATTCCTTCTTAAAAGGAGGAACAAAATACCCATGGAAGGAGTTGCAAAAACAAACCATGGGGCAGAGACTGAAGGAAGGACAATCCAGAGACTGCTCCACCTGGGAATCCTTCCCATATTCAATCATCAAATCCAGACACTACTGTGGATGCCAACAAGTGCTAGCTGACAGGAGCCTGATATAGCTGTCTCCTGAGAGACTGTAACAGTACCCGACTAGTACAGAAGTAGAGACTCACAGCCATCCATTGGACTGAGTACAGGGTCCCTAATAAAGGAGCTAGAGAAAGGACCCAAGGAGCTCAAGGGTTTGCAGCCCCTTAGGAGGAACAACAGTATGAACTAACTAGTACCCTCAGGACTCCCAGGGACTAAAACTCCAACCAAAGAGTACAAATGGTGGGACTAATAGCTCCAGCAGCATATGTAGCAGAGGATGGCCAAGTCGGTCATCAATGGGAGGAGAGGCCCTTGGCCCTGTGGAGATTATATGCCCCAGTGTAGGGGAACACTAGGGCCAGGAAGCAGGAGAGGGTGGGTTGGTGAGCATGGGGAGGGAGAGGCAACAGGGTTTTTGCTGTTGTTGTTGTTGTTGTTGCTGTTGTTTTATTTTATTTTATTTTATTTCTCTTTTTTGGGGGAACTGGGAAAAGAGATATCATATGATATGTAAATAAAGAAAATATTAAAAAGAAATAAAAAATAAATGGTCATAATAGGAACAGGGAGGAAATAGCTAGAATTGATTGTGTAGCCATAATCTCATTTGGTAAAAATCTTTATAATTGTTACTAAATTGAAGTCATAATTTCTTATTTTGGCATAGAATTTATTTTTATGTAAAATCAAGGTTTTGATTGGTATAAATTTCGTCTATTGATACAAAAAATTTTAAAAGTACAAGGCTTGGACCCAGTCCTTCAATAAATGCCATTACAAACTGATCTGAGGTGTGTAAGCCTGTGAATTAAAGGTCTAACAACAAAATCATGGCTCTGAGTTTATTGTTAGGGTGTTTTGAGATATTTTAAGATATTTTAGCTGAGAGTAGTTAATGGACAACAGTCCAGATTACTTTACATAGATAGTTGGCTTTCAAAAATGTCAGAAGTCCACAGAATCTGACATTTAATGTTATTTATTCACTTCTTGTTGAGACAAATCTGCTCCTAACAGCCTCCTGTTTGTAGATTCAAAGAAGCAGCTGAGCATCGATAACTCCAGGTGAGGTGGTACTTTGTGGCTAGGTGGCCACTGGGCAGAAATTGCCTATCTCTTCTGTAGACCTGTACAGTCCTTGAGTGAACACAAGTTACAGGTTAGAACAGCTTAGTTCTGCCTAGACAGAATAGGCTAGTCCTTAATAATTCCTGTTTTTCAAGGTTTGTCAGAATATCCTGAGCCAGAAGGCTGAAGACTGATGCTCCAACTTCCTGACTTACTGGAGCTGTATAGATAGGCAGCTGTCTCTACAATTTGTCTCAATTCTGGAAGCTGTGTTAGGCTTCCTATATTTTCAGAAGTGTTGGCCGTTCTTGGATTTCTAACAGGGTTTAAAGACTACTTATAGTCTTCTAGCCAACCCAAGTTGTTTAGCATTGAGAAAGATGATATAGATTTGAGAGGATGGTTTTCAGATGGCAAGCAATCTAAAGCCAGGATATGAGTCAGGTGTAGAATTGAATGTCTTTTAACTTAGGATCAATGACAGTGTTCTATTTTATTGACAAAAATGATGGGTGTTAGGTCTATTATATACTTTATGAATTACTATTAATTATGGCAATGCTACAAAATATTTGTGGGTACCTATGAAAATTAAAACACACATGCTCTTCATCCAGCCTCCCAACACACACACACACACACACACACACACACACACACACACACTCTACTGTATAAAAGTAGGAGAACAGGAGAGTACAGTGACGTTGATAGTAGTGTTGGTTGTAGTTGCAACAACAGAAATGTAAGGATGACATGAAGAGGAACTATAGATGAAGTGTTCTATTTTCTCATTTAGGAACATAAAGCAGACATCTCAAGCAGTGAGAAGGGAAGGAAGCCTACCAGTTCAGCTGGGCTATAGATAAGGGGTTAGATGCACAAGATCCTATTACCATCTAGAAAGGCAAAGCCCTCCACACAAGCGTGTAACATAACTTAGCTGATTGTTGGAAATGGGCTCACAGGTTTAAGAATTCTGGTAAACAGACATGCTGGGGAAGGAATATTTTATAATTCAAATATTTGTATTAAGGCCCTCTCCTTACCTTTATTCTCAAGTTTCTTTACAGCAGATGTTGTCTTGAACAGACGGTCTGAAAGTTCAATATCTCCACCATCAAAATTCAAATTTGTAGATAGCTCTGAAAAATGAGAAAACATTATTCAGGGATGACTGCAATAACCTATTTCTAAGCACAGCTTTCCCCGGCTATTTACATAGGGCAGTTAACCAGCACAAACAGACTGTCTGATTTATCCTTGCTGGCAGATGATATTTTATAAATGTGCCTTATAAGAGTGTGAGTCAGTGAGTGCATACCATGTGTGTTCTCCCCCAAGATACAATTCACAAACCACATGAAACTCAAGAAGAAGAAAGACCAAAGTGTGATCTTTCTTAGAAGGGAGAACAAAAACCTCATAGAAAGAGTTACCAAGACAAAGTGTGGAGCAGAGACTGAAGGAATGACCATCCAGAGACTGCCCTACCTGGGGATCCATCCCATATACAGTCACCAAAGCCAGACACTATTGTGGATGCCAAGTAATGCATGCTGACAGAAGCCTGTTATAGCTGTCTCCTGAGAAGCTCTACCAGTGCCTGACAAATACAGAGGTGGATGCTCTCAGCTGACCATTGGACTGAGCACAGGGACTGGAGAAAGGACCCAAGGAGTTGAAGGGGTTTGCAGCCCATAGGAGGAACAACAATATGAACTAATCGGAACCCCCCAGAGCTCCCAGGGATTAAGCCACCAACCAAAGAGTATACATGGTGGGACTCATGGCTCTAGCTGCATATATAGCAGAGGATGGCTTTTTCGGTCATCAATGGGAGGAGAGGCCCTTGGTCCTGTGAAGGCTCTATGCCCCAGTGTAGGGAAATGCCAGGGCCAGGAAGTGGGAATGGGTGGGTGGGTGAGCAGGGGTATGGGGGAGAGCATAGGGGGTTTTCTGAGGGGAAACCAGGAAAGAGGATAACATTTGAAATGTAAATAAAGAAAATACCTAACAAAAAATAAAAATAAAAAGTAAAAACAAAAAAAAAAATAGATGTTAGGGGCTGGAGAGATGGCTCAGCAGGTAAGAGCACTGACTGTTCTTCGGAAGGTCCTCAGTTCAAATCCCAGCAATCACATGGTGGCTCACAACCATCCATAATGAGATCTGACACCTTGTTCTGGGGTGTCTGAAGACAGCTACAGTGTACTTACATATAATAAATAAATAAATCTTTTAAAAAATAGATTTTAGAAAAGATGAAATAAAACAAAATTTTGTATTGTCAGCATAAGTTCGTTTCTACCTTAAGACTCTAACAGAAAGACTAAGGAAGGGTTTGCATTTTCTTATCTTTAGAATTCAGTTTGCCTTTCCCCCCAAGGCTTTACTTATGGCACAGGGAGCAGCTGTATTGACACAGGGTAGCTGGGGAGGATGGAAATAAAAGAAAAAAAAGAGTATAAGTAAGGAAAGTAATAGAGCAGTGAGAGGTTTTGCCAGCCTGCAATCAGGCAATTAGTTATTACATTATAAAGTGTTTCTCTTATTTTGTTAGTTTTCATTTGTTAGTTTCATTATATAAATAGTATTTCATTATTATTTAGACTGTTACAGTCTCTGGTGATTCCATATGAATTTTAAAATTGACTTTTTTTACTGTGGAAAGATATCTTTGTAATTCTAGGGATTTTTCTGCAGGCTGTGGTTAACTTCTGTACTAGTGTCAGATAACCAATATAGTTTAATATTGTTTACATTTTCAATTTATAAAATCTAGTGCTGAGAATTATATAGAAGTTTTTCAATGATTTTATTTTTATAATAATTAAGAACAGTCATTACAGAATGTATATAGATATACATATGATAATAAAAACATACATTTTCTACATATAATAATCTCATTTATATACTCTACCCTATAGAGACAAACTAGCTTTATACAAATGTGGTTGGCAGTGAATGATTTTTGGTACATGCCTTTAATCCTATCACAGTGGGAAGCATAGGCAGTCCCTCTCTGTGAGTTCTAGCTAGCCTGTTTGTAAAGCAACTTTCAACTCTGATGTGGCTACTTGGTAAGAAGATCCTGTCTCAATAAAAAATTGCTGATTTTGATTGTGCTATTGTTTGAATTACATAGAGATGTAATATACTCTCATTTCAGAACATTACAGAGAAAATGAAAGGCATAGGCATGGAGGGAAATCAGTTAACTTATCTTGGTTGGAAGTGAGGGGTAATCGACATACAAAATTCTATTTCTGATCATGGTCATGAAACCTTCCACACAGGTGTCTATTTACAGGAAAAGCATGTGTGCTCATAATGTAGGTTCTTTGTTGGAAGAGCCCATCCATAAGGATAAGGGTAGATAGGAAGAGTGGGAACAGAATACAGAGTTTCGTTTCAGGCACATATCAAAGTATTCCGCTACCTTTAATGATTTTGATATTTACAGGAGAGGCAGTCATCATCAGATTTTCATCGTTTTCAACTGTTGTTTCGGGTTTAGGCTGTTCTGAAAAAGAGAATAAGGTTAATAAGTTTATACACTAAATAAACTAATTTCAGATTTGAAAGGTGCAAAAATCAACTCATTACACGCACATATCTAAAAACATTTAAATTAAAATGTAATTACATTACTTCCCCTTTCTATTTTCTACCTCAAGGCCTTCCCATGTTCTTTCCCTCTATGCTCCCACTCTGAAATTAATAGTCTTTTTTCCTTTGATTATTATCATTACATGTATATGCACAAATATTTAAATACAGTCTGTTAGTCTGCATTTTGTTGGTTGTATGTATATGGTTTCAGGGATGCCCACATTGGAGTGGAGAAGCAATCAGTGTGCTCATGCCTAAGAGAGGCCAATTCTCTCAGCAGCCTCAGAATTACTTTCCTGTAGGTTTTTGTCAGAGGTGAGACCCTGTGAGATGTTTTTTCTCTTCTGTGTTAGCAAGTTTAATGATATTGTCATTGTTCAGGCCTTAAAAAACTGATCAATCTTCCCTAATGCCCAGCCTCCTAACTCCCCAGTAATTTCCACCAAGTAGTTTAATCTGCAAACACAGATTCTTTTTGAATTTACCTCATGTGGTCATTGATATTGTATGTAAGTCTATGATAGTAGCACAAATAGGGGCTGGGGAGACAGCACAGTAGACAAAGTGCTTGCCACACAAGCATGCAGGTCTGAGGTTAGCTTTCAAGCACCCATCTGTAACGTTTCAGGCTGTAGCAAGTTACTGCAATCAAGGGGATGCCTGAAGCTTGCTGTCCAGATAATCTCACTCTGCATTTGGCGAGATACTCTGTCTCAGAAAATGGGTTTAATACTTAAAGTATAAAATTTAATGTGGGGCTCCACAGCTTTGGTTCCAAATGCCTAGTTTAATTGTGTAGAAATTTATTGAATTCTGAGTCTGGTTAATTTGTTTGGGTGATATTTTTTTATTTTTGCAAGGTTCTTTAAATAATAAAATTAATAAAATTAAAAGAGAAGAAAGAATAAGTTGAGATCAACAGGGGAAGCTATGTGGACATCAACCTTTGGCTTCCACAGGAATGCATGCACACATACCCATATGCACATAAACAGGAGCGCGTACAGAAACAATTCTCCATACTCATAAAAGATGACTCATAAGGAGGAAGAACAGAGCATGGAGTGTACATGCAGGCAAACATGTGTGTTTTACATACACATATAAAGATTCATACTTATACACATAAAATAAACCTTTAAGAACGTTTAGCTATCCATCTGGAAGTGTCCAAGCGTATGTGCATGTGGAAGTCTCAGAGCACGACTTGTGAGAGCCAGGTCTGTCCTCTATAGTATGTTTGTTCCAAGGACTGACTCAGGTTATCGGGCTTGGGGGAGACTAGTACCCTTACCCATTAAGCTATCTTGTCAGGGATAATTGAGTTCATTTTTTATGTGTATATTAATTGTACAAAGCATGTGAAAAGCTTTAAATGCTTTAAAATGTGAAGCTTTTACATTTGGAAGCTTTTTCATGTTTAAAAGCTTTAAATGTGAATTCTAATTTTCCATATTTTCTTTTCTGAATGTGTCTCTGTGGCCAATTTATAATCACAATATCAAATTTACTACCATGTATGTTTTTTTCTAAATTTTCTTCTAATATTTTTATAATTAGGTTCTCCCTTGTATTTCTTTGATACATGCTGAGCTGTTCCTGAAAATAGTGCAAGCCAGAGGCCCATTTTCATGCCTCTTGCTTAGGGGTATCCAGTTTGTCCAGCACCATATGTGGTAGACTCCCTTTTTCCATTGAATGGAGTTGGTGCACTTAGCCATGTAGAGTTTAATTGTGGCTTCCCTCTTCTATTTCACTGGCCTATGTGACATCTGTCTGTACACCAGAACCAATATGCCTGTGGCTTGGTAGCATGATTGGAACTTGTGAAGCATGATCTTTCTAGCTTGTTCTTTTTACACCCTATTTTGATTACGACTGCTTTTTAAGATTTCCTATGAAGTTTAAAATGGACTTTACTACTTTTGCAAAAGCATCTTTCAAACTCTTTCCATCAACTGTTTTGATTGTTATAATCTGATGTCTGTCATATTTTCAGTCCATAAAAAGTCTAATGTTGGATACAATACTGAGCTATAGATTTCTTATGCATACAGGCACAACTTTTTTTTCAGGCACAACTGTTAATTGTATTTTTTTCAGGAAGTTATTTGATAACACCTATTAAAACTAAAAGCATACACAAATACACACACACACATACACACACATACATATATATTTACATATATATCCTTAATTCAACAACAACTCCCTTGTAAAACACTACCTCATAGAAATTAAGTAGAATAATAAAAAGTGTGCATAGATATTTATAACTTCATTGACTGTGGTCATGACAGAAATACAAAGGACATTTAGTAAAGGAACTATTGATAAGAGTGATATACTCTCATTCCAGAACATCATGCAAAAAATTAAAGGCATAAGATAGTAAACAAATCTAACAACTTACCTGGATTATATGTAAAGGGAATCTATGCACAGGATCTTATACCATACAGAACCACAAAGCCCTCTGTACATGTATTTATTTGCAGGGAAACGTGGGAACACATGTGGGGGTTGTGACATTAGCTTCTTGTTCTGAGGGACCATTTAACCATATTAGTAAATGGAATCAAGTTTTATTCCATATGCATGTATCTCAGTGTTTCTTTTACCTTTGTGGCTATGGGTTTTTACAGGAGAAGGTCAAGTGTGCAGATTATTTAGAAATGCAAAACTTTTCTCATTCAAATTTTTAGTTTTCTTTTGCTCTGAAACTGGAGAACAATATAATTGACTTATACTAAGAAACTAAGTATTTTAACTTTGAAAAAGTTCAAATAAATCTTAATCTCCCCTATAAGCCACAACTTCTGTACACTGTTCTCAGTGGTTTGGGTAAAGGTCTGACACAGCACTGGTATATTCTGTCTGAATTTCCCTTTCCTTTCAGAAAAGTACATTATAAATGTGAGTATATGTATGTCTGGACAATGTTGCAACAAACAAGTCTCTCTCTCTCACTCTCTCTCTCGCTCTCGCTCTCGCTCTCTCTCTCTCATACACACACACCTGCTCACTCTGTGTGCGTGTGAGTGTGCGTGGTGTGTATGTGTGTGTTTTGTTAATTTGTTTGCAGTCCTAAGGATTTGAATGTAGATGTTAGGCAAGTACATTGAATGGCAGCAATCCTGACCTTGCTACTCCTTTGGGGATAGGTTCTAAGTTGTCTGGCCTTGTGTCTGGCTCGTGTGGACTTTATGATCCCCCTGCTGCAGCTTCTGGAGTAGCTGGCATTATAGACCTATGCCATGAGGTCTACCATCTTTCTTCTTCCCTGTTTCCCTCCCTTTCTGATACTAGCCATTCATGATGTCCTATCTGATTATAGTTTGGAAATGATTTTCCAAATGACTGGTGATACTACCTTTTTAATTTTTCCATATATCTCTGGTTGTCATAACATCTTCTTAGGAGAGGTATCTTTTAGAACAGTTAGCTCAGTTTCACTTGAGTTTTGTTGTTTACTTTTAGCTCTCCATTAATATACTTTTCATGTTTTATCTTTTTGTTCTGTCTTTAAGGCCATTCTAAAAATACATTGCCAAATCTAGTGTCACTTGGGGCTGTCCTTATATTTTCTTTTAATACTTCTATGGTTTAGGTATTACTTATAGGTGTTTGGTTTGTGTTGCATTATTTTTGAATATAGAGTCTACGTTCCATCCTCCTGCTTGGGGATGTCCAGTTTCTGCTGCACCATCTGTGATGGAATGCTTTTCCCACTGTGTGGTCTCAGTGCTCTTGACCATGTAGCTGAGAGGAGGTTACTTTTGGGATATCTTTGCCATTTGCTATTGGTCTACATTTCATCTGTCTGTCTGCAAGAGTTTTTTTGTTTTGTTTTGTTTTGTTTTGTTTTGTTTTTTGTGAGGTTGGGAAAAGAATATTTGGAAGGTGACATAAAGATGCATCTGAACATCTCAATATTGGGGTACACTTAACAATAAGTTATTAAACTCTACATGTGCACTTTCTATAGTCTCTCTTGTCATGATGAATGTTTTCCTTTTATTAAAATATATTCTTCTTTTGGACAATTTATCCTGATGATAGTTTCCCATTCCTCTACTCCTCCCAGTTCCTTCCCACCTTCCCTCCCTTCCGGATCTATTCCCTTTTTGTCTCTTATTAGAAAAAAACAGGCTTCTAAGAGATAACAATCAAGCATGACAAAAATAAAGTATATTATATCAAAGTTGGTCAAGGCAACAGACAAGTGGAAAAGAGTCCCAAGAGCAGGCACAAGAGTCAGAGACCCATTTATCCTCACTCTCAGGAGTCCCATAAAAATACTAAGACAAAAGCTATAACATGTATGCAGAAGACCTTGTATACACCTACATAGTTCAGAGGGCCTTGTTCTCCTGGTATCCTCCATCTCCTCTGGTTCTTACACTTTTCCACCTCCCCTTCCATGGGGTTCCCTGAGCTCTGGGGGGAGGGATTTGATGGATGGCTGAAGAAGTGTATGCCAGATTTACAATGTCTGCAGCTTGGTAGCATGTTTGAAAATTACAAAGTGTAACTCTTCCTAGTTTGTCCTTTTCTAAGGTTATTTATATAGTATTATGGTCTCTGAAGATTCCATGTGAATTTTAAAATGGACTTTTCTATTGTAAGAGGTTATTGTAATTCCAGAAAAATTTTCCCAGAGTCTCTAAATCACAACTCTGTGGTACTGGCATACCTGAACAGCATAATTTAATAGTTTATATTTCCAATTTATAAGTAGTCCAGTGCTGACTTTTTGTGCATTTTTTGGCATAATTATTAATTGTAATCTTTCTCAAAAGTATTTGGGAGTATCTATTAAAGTAAATTTTAACACCCAAATCCTATGTATATTATTTACAGAAATGTAAGCAGTATAATACAAGCGTATGGAAAGATATTCACTGCATTTCTGATGGAATTTCAACAAACACTAAAAACTAAAGGTCTTTCAGTAAGACCTCTTGACTAACTCATGACACATTCTTGTTCAGAACATCATACTTAAGAGGAAGGAGATCTGCAAACACTGGCGGTTTGTTTGAAGGCCCACAGACTGGGGACACCGTTAAGTAGAGGCACTTGACTGTTAAGTGGGAATGAAATGCAGTGGTACGTCAAACATTTGTGTGACATTGACTCCTTTACCTTTCTGTTTCTGCTTTTTGATAGATGTCAAAGCACCTTGTTTCTTTAACTTTTGATGTTTAGACTGTCCTGAAAAATGAGAAAAATGTCATTAACTTGTACTAAAAGTAAATTAACTTCATCCTTTGAAAGTTAACACAAATTCTATCCCTTTTCTAAAGCACAGTAATTCTGACGAAGCTGGACACATATCTGAGGGTTTTTTTGCCTGGTAGTTATAAGAGTGGAAGTCCAGGATGTTGTAGAAGAGCTAGACCTGTTGGCACATAACTACTCATGGTTCTGCTGCATGGGAAGCTGATGCAGGTAAATGGAGACTTGTGGACCAGGTTGGCCCAAATAGTGAATTTGATGACAGCCTTGTGTACAGAACAATATCTTGTCTCAAATAATGTAATTGGAGGGTTGAAGACATCGTTCACTTGTTGGAACACTTGCCTACTATCCATAAATCCCCAAATTCAATTTCCAGTCTCATGTACAGCAGGCATGATGGTACGTGTCTAAAATCCCAACACTCAGGAGGTGGATGTTGATGGATCAGAATTTAAGGTCAATGTTGGCTACATAAGAAGTTTGAGGTCTGATTGACCTATACAAAGCCTCTGCTCCCAAGTAAAAACCTCCAAACAAAGAGAAGCCAAAGCATAAGAATTAAAATAGTTTCAATGTCTTGAGTGCTGAAATGAAAATCAGCAGAATCTGCCCAGTGGAAACGTTTTTTATATCTACAATATATTTTTTGCATAAAATGAAGCGTTCTGTTCTTCCGTTCACTAAGGTTAGTAAGTGTTTGTGTGAACAATATGCACCTGCTGCTCACAATGTGAGCAGGTGCACATCCTCTCCCAATGTGGATGCTCTGATAGAAAACCATTTACCCTCACAGTGTTTCAGTGCACAGAAGGAGATCACTGTTCATTCTCTCCAGAGAGTCAAAATGTAGATGAGAGTCACTGAGACTGAGACCACTGTGCTGCAAATGTCAGGGCTGTGAAGGGGAGGTTGCTCAAAGACCACGTGATCACGGTCCCAATTTCTAGACATCTCAGGCAATATTTGTTCTTTTATCCCTTTCTAACCTAGGGATTCATGTATGGTAAGCAAGTGTGATACTAGTGAACCACAGTCGTAACCATTTGACTTTTTATTTTATGTTTTTGATTTTGAGACAGGGTCTTGCTAAATTGTCAAAGCTGGCCCTGAAAATTCCACTCAGTCTCGGTCTGTGAAGCAGCTGGAATTGCAGTTCTAGGTCTAGTTTCCCCTTCTTTCATTTCTTCCTATTCCCTTCCTGATAGCAGCTATCCAATGGGTGTGCTGGTTTCCACCACTGACTCGACCTTCTTAGGAGTAATGTCTACATTGATGTGCTTTTCCTAGTTCTTAACCTGAGGTTTGGATCTCAATATAGCACCGCTACCAATCTCTTATCAGATAACAATGTGAGCATATTTTCACTGATCCTAGAGGTTGCCTTTTATTTTCTTGACATCATCCTTTTATTTTACTTAATTTTTTTACTAGAAAATATTAAATGCAAAAAGTTACATTATTCTCTGGTGGTCAACTTTCAAAATCCTGATGAAGCCCAAGTGTCCTTATTTTTCTTTCTTGACAATGTGTTTGATGCCCAAAATACATTGCACCTTACAGGAGTTCCCTGTTTTCTTTAATTCTTTCACAGTTTGGCTCTATTTTCCTTTGATTCATGTTGACTCATATTTTGAACCTAGTTTAAGCTGAGGACTCCCTTTCATGTTTCTGCTCTTTCCTCATTGAGTAGTCTTGATTCCCTTGACCATGTAAGGTGAAAGTTGAATTTTGGGATCTTTAGTCTAGTTCACTGGCCTGGGCCTCATCTGTGTATGAGCCATAATGTCTCCATGACTGTATCCTGGAAGAATGTTTGGGAATTATAAAGTGACTCTTCCTCCTGTGTTCTTTTTGAGATTTAGACTATTATGGTCGCTGGAGATACTATAGGAACTTAAAAATGGCCTTTTCTATTCCTGTAAAATATTTTTCAGAATTCTAAGGAGTTTTCAGTCTTTAGATAACTTTCTGTTGTATTGACATAAAAATAACAATTTTAGCCGGGCAGTGGTGGTGCAGGCCTTTAATCCTAGCACTTGGGAGGCAGAGACAGGCAGATTTCTGAGTTCGAGGCCAGCCTGGTCTACAGAGTGAGTTCCAGGACAGCCAGGGCTACACAGAGAAACCTTGTCTTAAAAAAACAAAACAAACAAACAAACACACAAAAAATCCAATTTTTATATACTTAACTTTTTGATGCATAAAATGTGTAGTTCTAAGATATAGAAAAATAGAGTTATCTTGGATTTACTGGCCACACTATTAGTGAACTATGAATATTTTGGAACTATATATGTTTTGAGAGCAATATGTGCTAAAATTAAAATCATATATATTTCAATGATATATACTTAATTTATTTTTTGTGTGTGTTTCTGTGATGTGGTGTGTATGTGTGTGTGTATGTGTGTGTGTGTGTGCGCGCGCGCACACGCGCGCACATGTGTACACGCGTGCATGCTAGTGTGCTTCCCCAAATGTGCTCTTATGGAGGACAGAAGTCAGTGTTGAGTGCCTTCCTTTGTTACTGTCCATCTTATTTTTTGAGATACAGTATCTTTACTGAACCTAGAGCTCACCATTTGGCAGATTAGTCAGCAAAAGAGACCCTAGGATCTATAATAGCTCCGGGGTTACAGAAGTACAATGTCTGTTTTTTCATGTGGGTTCTGGAGATCTGAACTCACACCCTCATGCTTGTACAGTGAAGATTTTACCTATGAGCCACATTCCCAACCCTACCTACTCAAATATACAGAAACGCCAATACAAGCAGCATAATAAAAATGTATGAAATTGATTGCAATATTGGTTAATGCTCTAATAAATAAACATCATTAAAAAGTGAACTATTGAATAAATTACGACATTCCGACCTTTTAGAACATCAAGCACAGATGAAAATATGCCAGTTTACTTGGGTTAGAAGTAAGGGATATCTATTCACAGCATTCTATGACTGCAGAATCACCAAGCCCTTCATGCAAATGTTTATTTACAGAAAAGCATGGGAGCACATGCTGGGCTTGTATGGTTGTTCACTGGAAGGGGTCTCAGGATTGAGAATTCTGATGAATAGAAACAGTGAGAAGAGAATATAATTTTATTTCATTGTTATCTTACTTGTTTTTACCTTTATGTGTATGTTTATTTGTAGATTTGACTGAAATACGCAGGTGTTTTTCAAGTTCATCACTTTGCTTTTTTATACTGTCTGGTTTCAGTTGCCCTGAAAAAAAGGCATCATAATATAATTAATTATATTAAATATACAACCAATTTTAACTTTGAAAAACATAAAATAAACCCCTGCCTATACACATTTTTTTCCTTATAAATTTAGGTAAGACATAAAGTAGCTGTGTTGTAAGAGTACAGTTGGGAAACTCAAGACTATAACTGTCTTTGGGAGGGTAAGGGAAGTAGCTTGACACCTGATACGCTTGTGTTGGAAATCTGGGCAGCAATCTGGCCTAAATAGTGGATTTGATGCAACCTTTACTATATACATTGTAAAAAAAAAAAGTAGAAATACTCTATAAAAACACCAGAATATTTTTAAATCTATAGGATAATATACAATCCCATGAGTCACTTAATTTTGTATTATGGATGGGATTTAAGTAAAGGTAAAGCTATTTTTATAAAGAGGTAGCACTTTAAAATTTTTATTTATTTATTCACTTTATTTATTCACGTTATATCCCACAATCAGCCCCCCATTTCCTCCCAGTACCCCCTTATGCAAGTCTTCCTCCCATTCCACATTCCCCTTCTCTTTTGAGAAGGCAAAGCTCGAGGATGTCATTTGTACAGTGAAAACTACGGAGAAAACTTGCAGAGAGGTGTGATGAATACTGTCAGGAACATATTTTTAATATTATTATGAACCAAATGTAATGAAAATGTTGGACTTTATTTAAGGGTAAATCTTGAAATAAGGAAGCAGCAGTTTTGCAGTTGGAAAATAGTTTGCCAATGTTAATAAACAACAATTACATGAAAACACTGAGTTTCCGTAGTCAAGTCTTCCATCGATCATGGCAACTGTCTGCATGAAAAATGTCCTGCCTGTCATTGTTTTTAGACTGAACGTCTAACACTCTAGTAGAAAACTATCTATCTCCTCATCATTTCCATTCTAGACACAGCAAAGAGAACATGACTTCTCTCTAATCCTGGAGATAAAAGATATATGTTGTATATGCTGACTGGATGATGTTCTGAATGGGTGGTGCTTATTCTGACAAGTGTGTAGGAAGTAACGAGGCCACTAGGTTGGGCTTTTCAAGCCTGTTAGAGCACAGGTGATGGTACTATTTGCTAGAATGTGGGACATGTTGCTGCGAGATTTTGTGTTTGGCCTGTTGAGTTTTGATCTCTTCTTCAGAAACTGCAATGTCTATTTCATGTTGTGTATGTTGAAAGACTGTAACTTGCTCTTTGGTTCTCAGGTGATCACTGTTAGAGGTATAGCCCACATGTCAGAAGATACTTTGTATGTCTGAAGAATGTTGTTGTTTGTTAGTTTATGGATATAGTTCTAATTGGACTAAATGCCTTTTGTTACAAGATGCCCATGAGTCTTTGGAAAGCCTAGAATAGAGTGTTAAGGTTGAACCTAAAATGCATCCTACCCACTGGTTCAAGTTTTCAATACCTATTACCTGGGTCATGGTGCTAATTTAGGAGATGACTGAGCCTTCCAGGGTGGGATCTAAGTGGACCTCTAGGGCAGGTCTTTGAAGATCAAAATCAAGATCCTGCTCTGCTCTTGCTTTCTGCTTCCTGTCTGCTGCAATCAGAGCAGTTTTGTCATCTGCTCCTGTGATGGAGCTTCTTGGCCAGGGCTTCCTTGCTACAGTGGACTGAGACACCAGTCAAAGTAAACCTTCCCTATCCTATGTTGTTTGTTTCCAAGTGGTTTGGTCCCAGCCACAAGAAAGTAATAATATTCAGACTGTATGCTATTTTTTCTCCTTTTGCTTGGTTTGTTGGACTATTTTACCACCGATACTTAATACTTTCATTCTTTGATATATGCCACAGTACAATCTGAAGGTTTTATAGCTTTAGAAAATAGTACCACTAACTGAGGAACAATTCAAAGCATGAACATCTAGCCCAGAATGTTCAACCCTGGCCCCTAAAAGCTTTGCCTAAGGACAGGAGACCTGAATTAGAGCTTAAGTTAGAGTGAATCAATGGCTCAACCCAGTAGCAAATACATTTGTCTATAATGTACTAGTAGACAACTGGTCCCAGCTTGAGAAGTTCTCAAAAGTGAGGGTATATCTCTGAGAAAACTCCCGTCTATCTTCTTTTTTTTTTTTTCTGTCTTCAGAATCATAGGACTTTGATCATTTTTTTAAACTATTATCAGCTATCACATATAATTTCTGATCTATTTTCTTTTACTTCTAGCTCACTGAGGAAGAAAACAGGTCTCACTCCATTTACTCCTATTCTCTTTCCTTTCCCAGAAGGCAAGCTCAAACTTTTTGTTGTTAAATATCCTATGGACTTCATTGAGCTTGTAGCAAAAAGAGAGGTAGTAAAAATAGTAGCCTGGACAACCTTCTCATTGTTTCTTTTGTTTTTCAGGAAATTTCATGGTATATGTTTTCCTTTTAGGCATTAGGGTGCACAGTACATCAAAGAAAAATTGCTCGTGTTATAAAGGAGTTTAATACTTGCAGGGTAATTACAAGATGCCTCTACAGTGACTAACATATTCTTAGATATTAATGGGATCAGATGATAGTGTAGATGAAGGAAACATGAGCATGTAGATATTTATCTTCCCTCTTCTTCTCATGGTCAACTTTTTTGGAGCACACTTTGTTGGGACTGCAATGTGTGTATATAGTGTGCGTGTGTGTGTGTGTGTGTGTGTGTGTGTGTGTGTAAGGAAGAGTATTCTATGTTTATCTTAATCATCCCCAGGAACTACTATGGTGAGCAAGAAAAAATATCTGTTAAGGAAATGGAAATTCAACTTTGTCATTATGAGGAAGGAAGAGAAATGGCAGGGATGTCACTCATATTCAGAATGAACATGTGCTAGCTGAACAGAATTCAGTATGCATCCACTTACATTTTGCTAAATTGTATTCTGAATTTTAATGTTCTTGAATGGGTTATTTTCTAATTGGCTCAGTTTTAATATTCATATTATTTATCTTATGCCTACTTAATATATACTAGAATTTCCTTACAAGAAAGAATCCACAAAAATGTTGCTTATGCAATGACATAGTTACTGTTACTATAGATAAGTAATATAAATATATGTCTTATTATATATAATAAATATATTACAAACATATTATATATTATATTATAAATAATACAAATATAAATATATAAATAAATATATTATAAATATATTACACTTGATCATTCCTATATAACTAAAATATTCAGTAAAATATGTTGCACACAGACATTGTTAAACATTACCTGTAGTCTTTATGTTTAGTAAATGCTGTAAGGCTTCAGAGAGGCCTGAACTTCTCCTAGGTGTCCTATAAACTGGTGCTGGAGCTACATCCTTATATGCTGAAGTACTTTCCAAGAAATTTTCTAGAAAAATTTAGATTGTTATCTATAAGATGCATCATATTTGTAGAACCTTTTAATAGCCTCATAAATTGTAAACAAAAATAAAATTAAAGAACTGTAGATAATTAAAAATAAAATATTTTGGCATAATTAATTATATTCAGAATAAAAAGATGATCCCCCACAGAGGAAAGCTTTGGGGGAACTGTAAGATTCTATTTCTATGATATCTAATACAAGCAAACCAGAAACAAAGAGCATCTGTAGTTGTCTAGGGCTGTGGCCCTAAAGAAGCTAGAGAATAGTAGGTAAGAATCATGGTGGGTTTTTTTATGGTTGCTGCACTCAGATATATGGGGAATGAGGACATACTCCCTCATTACTGGGGGGCTATGCAGACTCTGGTTAAACGCAGTCGATCACAAAACAAAACACCCATGAACTGACCTAAGAAAGGATGGGGATAGATGAGGATGTGAGAGGAGCATAGGAGTGAGAATAACCATAAGAGTGTGAGTTTGTGTGTGTGTGTGTGTGTGTGTGTGTGTGTGTGTGTGGTTTAAAATTGTAAATGAAGAAATTTAATTAATAAAAACTTTTCACAGAATTCAGAAAGTATATTTAAACAACTTAAAAAATGTCTTTCATGATTGCCCTCCAAAAGACCTAACAAGCAGCTGAAAGAGTCAGATGCAGATATTTATACCTGACCAATGGAGAGAAATTGGTGACCCCTGTGGCTGAATTAGGGAAAAGCTGAAGGAAGCTGAGGAGGGGGGTGACCCCACAGGAAGACCAGCAGTCTTAACTAACCTGGACCTCTCGGATCTCTCAGACACTGAGCCACCAACCAGGCAGTACATATACCAGTTGATATGAGGACCCCAACACATATACAGCTGAGGACTACCAGGTCTGGACTCAGTCAGAGAAGATGCACCTAACTTTGGAGACTTGGGGACCCAGGGAGTCGGGAGGTCTGGTGGGCTGGGGACATCCTCTTGGAGGGGGCGGGGAGGAGGTGTGGGATGTGGAACAGTTGGAAGGTGGACTTGGAGGGGGATAAAGTCTGATTAAAGAATTAAAAAAAGAATTAAAGAATTAAAAAAAGAATCTTAGATAAGGTATAAAAAGAATGTCTTTTAAGCCAATCAGTGGTGGAGCATTCCTTTAATCCCAGCACTTAGGAGGCAGAGGCAGGCAGATCATCATATTCTACAGAGCAAGGACAGCCAGGGCTACACAGAGAAACCCTCTCTTAGAAAACCAAAACTAAAACAAGAAAAGACAAGACAGAAAAATAAATTTGGCTAGGCGGCGGTGGTGCATGCCTTTGATCCCAGAACCCAGGAGGCAAAGGAAGGCAGTGGAAGGCAGATCTCTGAGTTCAAGGCCAGCCTGGTCTACAGACAGTTCCAGGACATCCAGGGCTACACAGAGAAACCCTGTCTACAAATAAACAATATCTTTAACCCTTAAGGCTAAGGGAATATCCTAGAAGAAGGGTGGAAAGAACGAATGAAAGAGCCAAAGGATGGGGGAAGAGTGGTATGGAATGCTGTCTTCTGGACATGACATGGACAGTGTACTAAAAACATGGCTTTTAAGAAATTTCATTTTGCTGGGCAGTGGTGGTGCATGCCTTTAATCCCAGCACTTGGGAGGCAGAGGCAGGTGGATTTCTGAGTTCGAGCTGGCCTGGTCTACAGAGTGAGTTCCAGGACAGCCAGGGCTACACAGAGAAACCCTGTCTCGAACCGCCCCCCCCCTAAAAAAAAAAGTAAATTTCATTTTTTTTTCTTTAAAAGAGGGAAAACCCAAAGTGATATGATGCTGGACATTAAACTCAGAATGTCAAATAAAATGCTCCCATGAGACAGCCGTTGTGGGACTATCCTGATCCTGAGCCACCCAGCTTCAGGGATTGAGGAAGCCAGCAAACAGCAGCCATTGTTTCTGCCTTGAGTTTCTGCCCAACTTTCCTCAATAACAAATTGTGATCGCGAAGTGAAAGCCAAATAAAGCCTTTCCTCTTTTAACGTCCGTCATGGTGTTTATTGCAACAAGAGAGAAGGAAACAAGAGCAGCATTAAAGTACCAGAGTGGAAACAAAACTAGAACAGACAATATTAAAATATCATAGAGAGGCACAAAAGGCCCCAAGTGACCAAAGGAATCTTAACCAAAAAGAACAATGCTGCAAGCCAGAGGGGGAACACTGAAGTCCTACCATGCCGAAGGAGGTTGAAGGAAGAAGATGAGGAGTTCAAGGCTGATCTTGGCTACAGTAACTGTGATCTAAACAGGCTACGTGAGATCTTGTCTTAAAAACAAAATAATTTCCCCCAAATCCCACATGACAATAACAACAAAAAACAAACCAAAAGGAATAGATCTGGAGATAACTATACTAAACTGACTTAAAAATATAATTAGAAGCTATAGCAATTTTAAAAAATGTGGTTTTGTCATTAAAATAGACAAACTAAACAGAAAAAAAAAATATGCCAGGAAATAACTCCACACACCCACAATTAGAGAATGCTAAGAATATATATGGATACATTTACTGGTGGCAACAGCCTTTAAAGTTCAATGCTCTTTAGTGGCTGAATAAAGCATTCTAAGCCATGAAATTCGTTACACAGTCAACAGAAAGAACAAATGAAAGGTATTTTATTTTCAGGCACCAGGGGAGTTCCCCACGACACAGTTATATAAAACAGTAAAGTGCAAAATGGATGATTGAAAAGGCATACTTCTGGACTGCTTTCAGCTACTGAATATGGTTGTTTGTCTTTGTGTATCCTCTCTTACCTTTACTGGAGAAGGGTAACATATTGATCACTTTTGTTGGAAATTTCTTTACTGAGTGGTACTTGTCACTCATATTTTCTTGAGGTTTGGTTTCCAATAAACGGTGATCTGAAACAAAGTTTGAAAAGGATATTTGCTGGACGGTTCTGAGTATTCACAAGCCATACCCCAAACTCTGTATACTCACCTTTATTTTTTCCTTCATAATTTTCTTTCTTATATTTTATTAAACGTTCACTGTCTATTACTCCAATTTCTACAACGACTTTCATCATTTTCTCTTTCTTGTGTTTATGTTGTGTCCTGTGATAGTATCTTTCTTACTTTTTTTTTGAGTCTCTACCCACCCCTATTATGCTCATTTCTGCATTAGATATGTAGGTAGACACAATTTTAAGGCAATTTTAGAGAGAGAAAAAAAGCTTTGTGCATAAGCTTCTGAATCTCTCAGCTCAAACACAACCAATAATTGTTAGGCTTAGTTGTCATAGTCATACTGCCCTAAAGTAAGATATGCAATTATAGAACAGGAAACTTAAACAGAGCCAGGCCTTGCAGTTCAGGCTAGTAACATCAGAAAATTAGGAGGCTGAAGCAGGAAGGTCACAAATTCAAGGCCAGCCTAAGCCTCATAGCAAGTTAATGAAGCCTGGACAACTTAGCAAGACCCTGTGTCAAACACACATACTGGGGGGCGGGGGGGGGGGAAGAGGTAGGAAAAGGAAGAGAGAGAGGTTATAAGTTTCATATATTTTAATCCTTGGCAAGATATAAAGCTGAAGCTGGATGGTAAGAGATTTAGTAAGGTCACAATGATAGCCCACTGAGAGAATAAATTACTGCATTGTCCTAAGAGACCCCTGAACTCTGCTAGTTCCTTCCAGCACTTGAGGTCATGGCAAGAGATATATTTCTGAACCAAGAAGTAGAACTCCCATGAGAAATGTGTTCCTGTGGTATACAGACTATTCAGCTTAACATAATAAATCTTTGCATATCTTCTGAATTTTAAAATATTTGATTGGAGTAAATAAAAGCTTCACAGTATATAATTTCTCCTAAGCAACCACTTATCTTACATGGTAATATATTTTCTTTACCTTGAAAGTCTACAAATGACTTTATCATGCTCTCACCTGGAGTATCTTTATTTCCAAATAAACTCAAACCTAAAAGAAATATTAAAAAGTTACTCAATGACACTATGGGACTCTATATTTCTCAGGTTCTGTGTGCTGATTTGTATCTGTAATGGTTTTCTATAGATTATAGAGAATGCTCACTTGTCTCTTACTCCAATTTCTATGGAGTATCTTGGTGTGCTACCATCTTTGCTTTTGCTCTGTGCATCCTACAACGGCATCTTTGCTAATCCAAACTCTGTTTTACTTTGGATATGACTATTCCTTTTGATACTTGGTCATTAGCCTATTTCCAAATGTTTTGTCTTAGTAATTTCTGACTTTTAATCTGGAATGGTTTTATTATATTATACTCTAACCACTGACAAATAAATCAACATAAATTGATGAGAAATATGGTCATAACAAAGGTGAACTGTGAAATATCCCCAGAAGTTCATGTGCTTGAACACTTGGTTCCTAGTTGGTATTGTTTGCAAAGGCTGCGAAATCTTTAGGATATGGAGGCTCATAGGGTTAAATGAGTCCCTAAGGGTTGGACCTTGAGGTTGGTCCAGACCTACTTCTCTGTTCACTCTCTGCTTCTTGGATGCAGATGCAATGTGCTCAGTAACCTCCCACTCTTGGTGCTATGCCTTTATTGTCATGATGTAATATCTCTCCTTGAACTGTAAGCCAAAATAAACCCCATTTTTGCAAGTTGATTTTGTTGGGTGTTTTTGGAAGCAACCAGATAAAGAACTAATAGAACAGACAAATATTTTAAATTGACTTGACTTAAATGGTAACATTTTCTTGCTGTGTCTAAGGTTGCTACTTAAAAGTTGTAAGGACATAATTAGTAAGCAACATTAAAAGCAACCATATCTAAACAAAAACACTGGAAAATGGCTCCTTAAATCCAGAATTTTCAGGGCAAAACAAAAAAACAAGTTTGAATACTTACTTTAAATAATTTTAATTTTCAGTTCTAGATTTCTCCTAGTTTTAAGATGATTGGGTGAAGAGTCCGTATTTGATTTATACTTAATAATACATGAGAATACAACATTCACATTCAAAGTTAAAGAAACCATGCCTTGCCATTAAACTTCAATTTCAGCACATGCTTATATGCTGGCATGGGAAAATTACACTGTAAGCTTCAGACTATGCAGACTCTTCAGTCCCACCATGGTCCCATTCTGCAGTGGAAGACCCTCTTTCTCCTCATGTCCTTATGAGGGGGCAAGCATGACAAGTCTCTGAGGACACTAATCAGAATCAACCCTGAAAAACTGTTCATAGCTGCAGCCTTCATAGGCTCAAAGACAGTTGTGTCCAACACCATTCAAGACAATGATCAACTGACAGAGCCCAGTGGAAGAAATCTTTCATTAATTTAATCTTGTAAAAGGATCTAGCAGTGAAGAGTCTGTATGTTGTAGTCCTCACCACACTCATCAGCAAGAGGCCCTGATTGCTCATGTTCAACACAATGCTTTAATTTAAGCCAGACATGGAAAGTGAATGGAGTAACATGAGAAGGATTTCCCCAGACACTCCAAGATTGATGTGGTACTGGGTTTGAACGGGTATGAATGGTTATTCACATTATTTATCTTATTCCTACTTCTAATACATCCTAGGATTTCTTTACAAGAGAGAATCCACAAAAGTGTTGCTTATGCAATGACACAGTTACTGCTACCATAGAATGGTAAGTAAGTCATAAGTATATGGCTTGAAAAATTATTATTCTTACCCTGTTGATCTTTCAGTTTTTGAATTACTTTCATGCCTTTGACAATCGGAATAATCATATCTGAAGACACAAAGAACATTTTAGAATGCTGTGTAAAGGAAAAATTAATGTACAAGTTTTTTTTTCCTCGGACATTCCCAATTCTTTTGATACCATGTTTCATGGACACTATAGTGATGATTAACTTTTAGTGTCTAACTAAACTGGATTTAGAATCACCTAGGATTCATGCCTCTGAATATAAACATATGAGCATGTTTCCAGAGAGGATTAACTGAGAGAACAAAAGGTGGACAGTACCAGTCCATATATGAAAACAAGACTCCTCTGAGTAACACCTCTTGACAGTCTTATACTACTGTTTAACAAATACAATGTGACTAGTGAGATGGCTCAGCGGGTAAGAGTACTGACTGCTCTTCCGAAGGTCCTGAGTTCAAATCCCAGCAACCACATGGTGGCCCACGACCACTCATAATGAGATCTGTCGCCCTCTTCTGGTGTGTCAGAAGACAGCTACAGTGTACTTACATACAATAATAAATAAATCTTTAAAAAAAAATTTAAAAACCCAAAAACCAAAATATAACCTCATATTACAGATACTGCTCTAACATCATAATTATTTGTTTAAGTCATGCTATGCCTATTAAAAATTGAAAGAAGACAGGAGAAAGTATATATTTACAATATTTGTTACATTAACCCTTTTGGTTTAATTGCCTGGGTTCTTTGCTTTTGTTTCTGTGAATCTGAGTTAGCAATTGGTATCATTTTCTTATGTGAATACACCATCACTCTCACCTATCTCCTTCATGCTGCATTAGAAAATGTGTTCTATTTCCTTTTTAAGCTTTTTATTAGCATATATTATTTGTGCAAAATAATGACATGTTTCACTATGATTGTTATTGTTTTATACTGCATCAAATTATTAACATAAAAGAAATGCAATATGAACATGCACACTGGCTTATAGGATTATTTTTAGTTATTGTGATGGTTTGTATAAGCTTGGGCTAGGGAGTGGCATTATTAGGAGGTGGGTGTGTCACTGTGGGCGTGGGCTTTAATACTCTAGTCCTAGCTGCCTGGAAGTCGGTATTCCGCTAGTAGCTTTCAGATGAAGATGTAGAACTCTCAGCTCCTCCTGCACCATGCCTGCCTAGATGTGCCAGGCTCCAACCTTGATGATGATGGACTGAACCTCTGAACCTGAGTTGCCTTGTTGTGGGACAGTGAAAAGTGCAGAGACAGCTGGTCCCAGTCAAGCACAAGGCCTGGAACCCTGGAGACCTGGTGGGCGGTGACTTCCTCCTTCATGGGATGGTAGGAGTTCAGCCACGCCTCCTGGGCCCTTGGCTCCTGTTGCACTTAAAGCCCCCACAGCCTCCTGGGACTACACCAAGCACCAAGTTGTCTCACATGCAAATAAGGTTTCCCCAAGCTCTCAGTCCAAGTCAATGAGAAGTACCTACTGTCAAACACTGAATCACCTCCAAAAGGGTATATAAATCCTATCCAGGGAATTAAAGGTGCGAGAACTACTCTGTTGTCTGAGAGCTTCTGTCTCAAGAGCTCTAACACTTGGGAAGAGGTCTGCTCTCCACCCGTGGCTCTGCTGCTTCGGCCTCTCCTCGGCCCAGCCAGACCCCACTCAGTACAAGGCGACTCGGTTAACCAAGATTGTGGCACGACAAAGATAGAGATGGAACCAGCAGCTGCAGAGGCGGAAGCGACTTCCTCTCCTGGTCCTCCCTTCTTCCCTCTGCCAGAATTCTTGCACCCGGCTGGGCCAGCACCTCTGGACACAGGTCCACACCTTATGTTGTCATGCTGTCTGTTCACAACAGTAAAACCCTAACTAAGACAGTTACGTTCTTTTTATGCGAATACAAATTACTGTCTGAGGGCCCTGAGTCTTACCCAGAACGTTCTCAAAATTTCTTTGAAGCAAGATGTCTACCAACAATCTAAAACTTTACTTTGTTGATATTTCATCTTCCATTTCAAGAGATACTTTTGCTCCCTGAGAGATTTCTGGGTGAATTTTTTCTCCTAGTGTTTTGAATGTATATAGTCAGTGTTTTCTGGGATTCATAATTTCAGATAATCTCAGGGTCTTTCCTTTTAAGGAAGAGTTACACATTCTGTCTCCAAGATTTGTCTTTCAACATTTGTAACATGATGGTTCTGGCTATGGATTTCATGGTGCTTATTTCACTACAGTCTATTAAGTTTGATTGTGGAGATTAATAGCCATCAAATATTTTAAAAATCAATTCTTCTTTCTTTAACGATCTCCTTGCTCTTTTTCTGTTCTTGTCCATTTTCATATTTTCCCATTGCAACTTAAAAAAAAAACCCTGTTGCTTACATTTAAGAGCTACTATTGAGACAGATTGATTAAGTTTTCCTCAATATTATATATCTTTCCAGTCCTTTTGGAATCATGTGTCTTGATTGGTAACCTCTATATGATAAGACATTGTCATGAACTGCAGTATGTCACATCTGAAGCCCTAACTGCCAATAAGATTTTGTTTGGAGCAAAGGTCTCTGAGAAGATCTCTAAAGGTCAATGTATTCACAGAGTGAGTCCTTCCTGGTACTGCTGGTGACATTAAAAGAAAAGGTAGGAACATAGAGGCTTGCTTTATCAGAAACTCTCTACCTATGTACTGGCACTCCTCTCCCACTACTTCCCCATTTTATAAGATTACTGTCTGAGTGGATCAGTTCTAACCCTAGTAACATTAGCTAATGCCACATTAGTGGTAGACCCCTAAGTTCTAGTTATAGGAGGGAATTTGTGGATGGATAGGTGATGCCCTGAAGATGAGATCATGACTGGTGCCATCAACTTGACATAATCTAAAATCACCCGGGAGATGGTCTTCTGGGACTGTTTTTGCTGATTATCTTGTCTGAATTCATTAAAGTAGGGAGACCTGAGTACAGTGGGTCAAAGTGCTCCCGAGTCCAGGAAACCCTGACTATCTAAGAGTAGAAAAAGCCAGCTAAGTACTAGCATGCATGCATTTCTTGTTGCTCTTTTCTTCTGGCTAAGAATGTGATGTGACTAGTTGCTTCAAGGTCTTTCTGCCTTGACCTTCCTGTCCTCATGGGCTGTACTTGAACATGTGAAATGAAATAAGACCTTTCTCCCTGAAGTGACTTTTGTCACATCAATAGAAAAGAAGCTAAGACAGTGGGTAACTCACGGGTACAGCATTGAAGTTTAGAGGAGCTTTAACCATTCATAGCAGACTTGAAAGAGTGTGTTCTTACCTTGGTAACTCTTCATTTCCGTTTTCACTGGTTCTTTTGATTTGGATCTAGCAGGTATATTTTTTGTGTCTGTGCCAGTCTCTGTCAAATTAAAACAGATTTGTAAAATACTTTGAAAAGACAAACTATAGCTCTTGTTCTATCGTTGTTTGCATATATGCATAGTGAGACTTATTTAATATTTCTTATTAAAGAATAATAATTAGAAGCTGGAGAGAGAGCTCTGTTGTTAAAAATCCTTTGCTGTCTTTTGTAGAGGACTGGTGTTTTGTTCCCAGTCATCCACTTTGAACACAGCTGCCTTTAATTCTAGCTCCAGAGGATCTGGCACCCTCTTCTGGCTTGCACAGGTACCTAAACAATTTGTAAACTGTGACATTTTTTTAAATAAAAATTCAAATCCTTAGTATTTAAAATAAAACAAATACAAACAAATTTGTAGTATATGTTAATTACATAAAACAACGGACTTCACTATGATATTTTCATGCATACATCCAAAGTTTTGATCATATTCTCTCATTACCCTTTCTATACTCCACCATTCCCTTTCTTTCACCCAAATGTCTTCTCTGCTTTATTTTCATGATTTTCCCACCCCTAGATTTCATAAATGAGATAAAACACACAGTCCCTGGTCTTAGAAGTCCCGTAGTGGGGAAATATTTTAGCTCCTGATTTATTATGTAACTATGCATCAAATGATAACAATGAAACAAGAGGAAGAGCCTTATCAGAGAATTTAGGATTGTTGTATACTGTAATCATCAAGAGGGATATTAGTTACCAATGAATTAAGTATCAGTTATATTCTCCTTGATATCACAAATGCAAGCTAGCATTTACAAATTGGAAAAGGAAAGGTAACTTTCCTAAGTAGCCAGAAACAGATACTGATTTTTGTTTTGATGCAAAGTATCAGAACCCAGGCTGATCTAGAACACATTAGATAGTTCAAACTGGCTTTCAACTTCTGATCTTCATTAAGTGCCACCACTCCAAGCTAAGAAAATGATTGTAACACATTTAAAAATATTCCCATCATGAAAAAGCATTTGTATGGATCATTAAAATAAGAAAGCTCCAAATGTAAAATTATATAGCTTATTTCCATTTATTCATAAATACTAAAATTCAAGTTAAGACAAGAAGGACTTCATGAAAAGTTTTTCTTATGTAACAATAACTTGCAAGTTCTGTTGTCATTAGCTATCCATATTTAATTAAACTACATAAGATATAAGTAAACATAAGTAGATCTTAAAAAGTGTTCTTGACATGGCAACACCTGGCTTGTGTTGTTATACCTCTTCAAAGCCATGAGCCAACTGCCCTGTATCAGTCTCTGAAAAACGATGATCAAAATAACATACAAGTATATTTATGTGCTTAGCACTATGCTGGCAAACATTTTTTCAACAGAATGGAACAGAACAGAAATCAGAGTACAGCAGAAAGGACTATTTTTGATCACAGACAATCCATTGTGTTGGGAGTTACACATTCAGTGATTTGCCACCACAACAAAGTGATGGTAATGTAATGCACAGAGTCATGCCTCACAATTTCTTAACTGGTGCATTTTCCAGGCAGCAGAAACTTATGTGCAACTTTCTATCATCATGGATAGTTTTGACAATCAGATGACCTTTAAGCATATGTTAAAATCCATGAACACTGCAGGGAACATATTTGGTGAGGTGGAAACATAGCTTTTTTTTTTCCAGTGTGAAATTACTGACCATAGTCATAATAACTCATACATATAGCACTTATTCTTTATTTCATTCAAATGTATTTCAGTGGCCTTCTTATGATAATATAACTCTAAATACCATAAGTGCTGTTGATGGAAATTAATAGTAGACAGTACCCAGGAACTTATACATCATCTTAGTAGAGAGATTTAGTACCTCGGTGAGAGAGAAAGAGACAAATTGAAACAAGTATTGGAATTATGATTGTGTCTTTTGCATTTAATTTTTAGTGATTTGTACTTTTTCTTGTATTTAGAAATGAATATCTAGGTGCAGTAGAAAAAAAAACCTAAAATGAATCATCAAAAGAACTTGTACTTCGAATGAGGCAGTTAAAACATCAACTAGGTGGTCTATCATGCCTAAAACTTTTTGTGTAAAAGTTAGTTGCAGCCAGACACATATGGATGGGAAGTTGGAAATGTTTCCTGATCCTGACAGAGGGTGTTGATCTTGCTTGGAAGAGCTTAGCTGCCCTGTACACATCTTTATTAGTGTACATTCAGTGTAAGGAGTGAAGAGGTTCATAGTGGGATTTCTTTGTTCAAGTACACATGTACTTAGATTATATTTGCCTCCCATGATGCTCTTCTGTTCCCTTTCCCCCATCTGAGTATAGAGGAGACTGCTAACTAGTGAAGGAACTGCTGGGCGCCGCCAGTGTTGCACCTCACAGATTAAACACACCTTGCTTCCTAAGCTAGGTATAGAAAGCAATGTAAATAACACTAGACACACTTGCTCTAGTGATATCCTATGCTTGCTAAAACTGTGATATATGTGATAGAAAGTTTTCTAAGGAGATGAATTCTAGATAAAATGCCATCTAGCTAACTTTCAATTTTCAGTAAATACCTGGACAGCGTGCATGCAGACCTTTGTCCATGCCACAGTAATATAAGTATTGTCGTTAAATGTGTACATTAATGAAAAAAATGGTGGGAAGTGTTGAACTTAAAAAGTTTTCTTACCAGCTTCACTCGTTAATACGTGAGGTGCAATGGTCTCTTCCAAGTTTTCTAGGTCAGTCTCTGTAGAAACAATGGATTTGAAAGCAATTATAAGGTAGATGTAAGGTATGTGTGTGCATATGATACCAACATTACAATAGGCAGATTTGTGAGCAAGCATATATGCCTCTATGCACTGAATCACAGGATCTCTGTTCTAAGTAATAATGCAATTCTTATACAAATGTGTGCCTCATAGTTCTCTAATTAGTATTTGCCATGTCTCTTGTAAAAGATGCTACCAGACTTACCAAAAGATTTGTAGATGAAAAGTGGTGCTCTAGATTGGTGACAACTGGGTCCAAAAGTAAATGTTAAGGCCTATAGGCAACTTTAGGAGACACTTCGGATTTGTGCTCCTACACATATGAGAAGAAATGTTCATCCATGGCTCTGTTCCTATTTATGCTATTGTCTTACACATTGCACATATAAATAACTTTAAGTAAGCTTCTGCCTTTTAAAGAAATTTCTTTAAGTATAAACAACTTTTGTGTTCTATATGGACCTTCGTTTTGGACATTTCTGGATCTAGGCACTTGTTCCCATGAGGGTTACCTTCTCTGTCATTATTTTCTTACTCCTGGGTATCCCACCTGTTCGCACATGTCTGTGGGACATGACTGTACTGCAATGAGTCATATGCCTTAGTTGTAAACCCAGTAATGTGTTGCATATTGTGTTGTACCCAGTTTCTGTTTCAAGCAATTGAGGCAAGAGAGGGGATGACACATGCACTTGTGTGCGCTTTTATATTTAGGATGTCACTCACTCATTCTCTTTTTGTGTGTAAGACTTCACATGACTGAGCTACTGGTATGACTTTCTTCTTTTTTTGAAATCTTTCCAGAAATTTCTTTGCTATTTTTTTTTCAAAAAAGCCAGTATGTTAGTAATGAGTTCTCTTGCTATTTATTTGAAGATTTTTATTTAAAAATGTATTAGCATCTATGTATTTGCTATTATTAATTTTTAACTTTTTATTGTTTGTTTTTGTGAGTTTTACACCGTGCATTCCAATCCCACTCACCTCCACATCCCTCAGTGTCGACCCTCCATTCTTGAAATCTCCCTATGCAAAAGAAAATTAAAAAACAAAAATATACAGAACAAAACATAAAAATATCTCATTGTGGAAGCTGTAGTGTGT
>JADRCD010218464.1:1343-11709 GCA_019843815.1 Montemys delectorum | reverse complement strand
TTCCCCACCCCTTTCTCTCAGAGACAAGGTATCACTGTATCACCCCGGCTTGGCCTAGAGCTTCCTATGTAGACCAGGCTAGCCTCTAACTCCCAAAGATCTTCCTGCCTCTGCCTATCGAGTGCTAAGGTTTGAGAGGTGTATGACACGATGTCTGAAGATCTCTTTCCCTCCTTTTCTACCTGCCCTCTTTGTGTGTTGTCTTGTGTGTGTGCGCGCTTGGGTGTAAAAATTAAAGTTCCGGCCAGGCGGTAGTGGCGCACGCCTTTAATCCCAGCACTTGGGAGGCAGAGGCAGGCGGATTTCTGAGTTCGAGTCCGGCCTGGTCTACAGAATGAGTTCCAGGACATCCAGGGCTATACAGAGAAACCCTGTCTCGAAAAAAATCCAAAAAAGGAAAAAAAAAAAAAATTAGAGTTCTGCCATAGTCAGACTCCTCTCAAGATCTAAAATCCTAAGACACCCATCTATGGTGGCACACTGTCTGTGGGGCCATGCTGGTCTGTACTCTGTCTTCTGGAGGCAGGTGTCCAGGGAATCAGGAATGGAGGGTAGAAACTAGTTGTCAGTGGATGGAATGCCAGGCCAACTGTGCTGGTCTGGTCCAGAAACGCCACATCTGGGCTGTGCAGTATTTGAGGTGCCTGGCATGCAGGGGTCTTGCGTCTCCTCCTGTCTCTGAGGTAGGAGCCTTTGTCCTGCAGGGCAAATGGAGTCACAGCTCCAAGAGTGTAAGCATATGAGAGCGGGCAAGGTAAGGACTGGGGCCCAGGCTTGTCCGGTCCCAGAGGCCATGCTTTCTGCTCTGCTGTGTACACTGGGTGACAAGGAGCCAGAGATAGGGGTGAATCTGTATGAGCAGGGCTGGGGTAGTTAATAAGCACATGCTCCGAGACATGAAGTCATCGGAGGTTCAGATCCCGTCTTGTTCTTTTTCTTATCTGAATGTGTGTGTTACGATAGGAAGCATCTCATCAGCTTATTGCAGTAGCCACCCCTCTCAGATCTTTTCCCCTGTGTGGTAGTACTTCAAGGATAACACACCAACAGGAACTTGCTGAGCCAGGATGTTAAGGGTCTTGCTTTCAACTAAGATAAAGCTGTGGCCCTGTGGCCTGCAGCTGCCCCCCACCCCCCCACCCCACCCCCACCCCCACTGCTGGGTCGAGGCTCAGCCGTGCTGCAGAGGCTCTCTGACATTCTCCAGCTCTCTCCCTCTCTTAGGGTCACCTTGCATCTCTGCCTGCCCTGTAGCATCCCACGGAGTCAGAGAGGCTGTCCCTCAGACCTCCTCCCAGCTCCCCGTTCTACATGAAGTGTAAAAAGTGACACTTAAAAAAAAAAACAAAAACCAAAAATGAATATATTCCGATGGGAGGTGTGTGAGGCATGAAAATAAGGCTTTTGGGTTGTTGCACATAAACTTGAGCATCAGTGAAAAGCTTCTTATTTGGTTTCCCAGCCAGACTTTGAGAAGACAACAGGCCAAGGGTCTGGGGACACGTTATCGGCAGTGGGTTGGAACAGGGGCCACTTTGAAGAGTGAGGAGGGAGAATTACTTTGGGGAAGTTAGGACAGCCAAGAGTCTGAGATGTCAATAAACACAGGTGGAACAGAGAGCCTTTTCTGAAAAAAAAAAAAAAAAAAAAAAAATGGAAGTCAGCACCTCACTCCCCGAGCGTCTGAGGAGGGAAATGCTTAAAGTAACTCATGTTAGCAGCTTTTATAGCTTCCTCCTCGTAATGTGCTGGGCAGTCCCTGAACAGGCTGGTGTGTCATTTCCATGTAACGAGGCCCAAGGAGCAGGCACAGTTCTCCAGCAGCAGCCTGACTGGGGCCTTGCCCATGGAATGAGGGGATTGCCTTGAGCCAGGTACGGCAACATGGCCCTGGTGACTGCTGGGTAAGCCAAGAGGAAGGTGAGGAGGGAGCAGGATTCCTGGCCTCCTCTCCAAGCTTGCTTGGCTTGTTAGATACTTAAACCCAAGGTGCTTTAAAAGCCAACAAAGGAGGTAGCAGGCAGCAGTGGGAAGGCAGCCATGCTGGGGAGGAAGGCACTGTGCTTCTAGTCTGTGCTGTGGAACAGGCATAGGAACCTTAGTGTGGGAAACCCACAGGAACGTCTTTGTGGCCTGTGCTGTCCTGGCCAGGACACTTTCCATGACTTGATTTTTTTTTTTTTTTTTTTTGAGACAGGGTTTCTCTGTGTAGCCCTGGCTGTCTTGGAACTCACTCTGTAGACCAGGCTGGCCTCGAACTCAGAAATCCGCCTGTCTCTGCCTCTGCTGGGATTAAAGGTGTGCGCCACCACCGTCCGGCTCCATGACTTGATTTTTACCTGCGCACATATTCTCTTCTCTTTGGTAATATGTGCATCTGTATACAAAGTATTTTTGAACATGGGCTTATGTACATGGTTTTAAGAATCTACATCTGGCACATTAGTGACCTGTGTGGTATGTTAAATAATGTTTTGGAGAGTTGTACATTGGAGGGAGGCAGCAGCTAGTTGTGTTAAGATCTTAGCAGAACTCAGAGCATCTCTCCTAGATAGGATTTACGGTTTTACTATAACAGATATTGTTTTCCTCCAGATATTGTTTAGAGACCATGTCTTTGTGTGGTTGTACATAAGTCTAACACAAACCCAGGGCTTCGCACATAATAGGCAGGTACTCTACTACAGAGTCACATTGCTAGCCCTTGGTTTTGTTTTGTTTTGTTTTGTTTTTTAGAGGGAATTCCACTATATAGCTCTGGCTGTTCTGGAACTTGCTAGCTCAGAGTTCACAGAGATCTGCTTGCATCTGCCCCTCAAGTGCTGGGATTAGAGGCATGCGTTAGAAATGTTTTAATACTTAAAATATATCACACTTATAAATTAGTTTTGTTTTGGCTGTTTATGTTCCCTAGGTTCCCCCAACACATTTCATCAGGGGAAGGGTGCGCTCTTCAGAGCTCTTCATTTGCTCAGAGCTGTAGCTCAGCTTAGCAGCATGGCACTCTCCTACTTGGCCTAGCCTGTGTGTCTATCCCCAGCCAGCAGGGAAATAAAGAAACGCCTATTTGGTTATTCGCTAAATGCACACAGCTATTGTAAGCTTTCCAGCCGGAGCTCCCCAACCCCGTGTTCCTAAGACCACCGCTGTGACCCCTCACTCCCCTTGTAGGCTGAGGATCTGAATGCAAATGTGTGAATTTGTAGGAACTAATGCTTGCACAGACTCTGCATAAATGTTTCCCCTTCTCTAGGTTTCCATCTCTGGAGCCTGCCGGAGTCAGACCTCAGGGGCTGGGCATTTAGCCCAACTCTTCATTCAGGAGAGGAGAATTAGGTCAGCTCAGAGGCCATCTGCTGTGTCCTGTGTTGGCCCAGCCTGCATCCCGCCTCCAGGGTGTGGGCGTTGGATCTGGGCCATGCTCTCCCATAAACCCTCTGCCTCCTCTTCTTGGTTGTCCCTTCCCAACTGTCTTCCATGGTTGTCTCTTGGTGAAGCTTCCAGCCACTTGGCTCTGCATTTGCTCATGTCCCTCATGTGCCCGTGGGTGAGTGTCTTAGTCAGGGTTTCTATTCCTGCACAAACATCATGACCAAGAAGCAAGTTGGGGAGGAAAGGGTTTATTTGGCTTACTCCCACTGTGCTGTTTATCACCAAGGAAGTCAGGACTGGAACTCAAGCAGGTCAGGAAGCAGGAGCTGATACAGAGGCCATGGAGGGATGTTCCTTACTGGCTTGCTTCCCCTAGCTTGCTCGGCCTGCTCTCTTATAGAATCCAAGACTTCCAGCCCAGGGATGGCACTACCCACAAGGGGCCTGTCTTAGTCAGGGTTTCTATTCCTGCACAAACATCATGACCAAGAAGCAAGTTGGGGAGGAAAGGGTTTATTCATCTTACACTTCCACATTGCTGTTTATCACAAAGGAAGTCAGGATTGGAACTCAAGCAGGTCAGGAAGCAGGAGCTGATGCAGAGGCCATGGAGGGATGTTCCTTACTGGCTTGCTTCTCCTGGCTTGCTCAGCCTGCTCTCTTATAAACCCAAGACTTCCAGCCCAGAGATGGCACCACCCACAAGGGGCCCTACCCCCTTGATCACTAGTTGAGAAAATGCCCCACAGCTGGATCTCATGGAGACACTTCCCCAACTGAAGCTCCCTTCTCTGTGATAACTGCAGCCTGTGTCAAGTTGACACACAAAACTAGCCAGTACAGTGAGCTTAGCCTCAGTCCCTCCGACTTCATCCTCATCGGCCTCTGCAACTTGTCTCATCCTCCCATGCCTGAACCTTGTGGCAGGTTGCCAAGGCCAAGAGAAAAAGTCCTGTCCTGTGTGCGTAGGGAAGATCTGGAAGATAAAATGTCTCCAAAGTTCTCAGTGGAAAAGGTGTGGTCCTTCCACTTGCCATTTTTGTCTCTTCTTAGCCAGTCTTTCTTATTGCCTTCCCCCCAACTTCCCCTTATAGCTGTAGCTATTATCCTAGTCTCTCCTTGTAGAAAACCGTGTGTTTCCCATTAGCACACAACAGCTGGAGCAAAGCAGATGAGCGTGTGTGCGTGTGTGTGTGTGTGTGTGTGTGTGTGTGTGTGTGTGAATGGATATTGAACTCAGGCCCTCAAGTGTGTTAGGCAGTCACCTTACCACACAGCATAGCCCCCCACTCCAATATTCCTGTTTCTTTAAGAAATCAGGGTCTCTGAAGTGGCTGTGCCCAAGTTTCCATGGGCTGTGTGTGCAGACTGGATGGGAATGTAGGGCTGTGGTGTTCCACCCTCCTGGACCCACTTCAGAAATATCATGTCATTCTAAGCGAACGTGCTTAGGTATGTGATAGCATCTTTTGACTGGCTCGCATGGGTCTCCAGAGCAACGGGAGCCAAGCATTTCAGTCCTTCAACCTTATGCTTGCCTTTGGTGGAGAGCTGACATCAGGGGCTGGGCCTGGGACTGGGCCTGGGCCTGGGATGGTCAAGGCTTGGAGATGATTAATTAGAAGGAGTACCGGAAGCCAAGGCATCCCTACCTCCAACCTCAGTAAGTGCAGGTCCCTGGGACCTGCCGCTCTCTGAGGCATGCAGAGAGGATTCGTTTCCTTACAGGAGCTGCTTGGGCCAGCAGGAGAGGAAGGAAAGAGGGTTAACCCACATCCTCCTCAGGCGTATCTTTCCTTAACTCTGCAGAGCTAAGACCTCTGGTATGCAGGGAGTGAGCAGCTCCCCTCCCTATACAAACAGGTGGGCATAGATAGGGAGTTTTTGGCTTAAGGGTGGTAGGCAGGCAGAGCTGACAGGGTCTTTTTTTTCAAAGGAAGAAATTACCGGAAGTTCAGTTGTCCTGGTTTTGTTGTTGTTCTTTCTCTTTGTTTGTTGTCATCCAGTGCCTCTCTGCCCCCACTTCATCTTCTGCCCCCTCCCCCATCTCAGACAGAGCTTCTCTCTATGTAGCCTTGGCTGTCACAGAACTTGCTCTATAGACCAGGCTGTCTTTGAACTCACAAAGATCCTCCTGCCTCTGCCTCCAGAGTACTGGGATTAAAGGCATTTGCCAACACTGGCCAGCTATGTGGTTTTTTTGTTTTTGTTTTTCTTCTTTTCTATTCAATTGACCTGTTTTTGTTTAGTTTTTAAAATTGAGTCCTTGCAGTTTATTGTGGGAGCTTCATTCCAGTCTGTGAGACACAAAGATGCCATTGACTGTATTCTTACCATGAAGAATGGTTCTTGGCCTAGCACCGGCTGCAGTCTCTGGGAACATGTTAGAAATGTAGAGTCTGAGATTCCCAAGATTCGGTCTCAACTCACAGAACCAGAGTTGATGACAGTGTCCTGGGTCTGCCGGGGCCTTGCTTGTGCACTGGTGTTGGGGAAGTGTCCACATATGAGACAAGATTACAAAGCATATGCATATTGTGTGAAGGAGGCTGAGGTTGGAGGATTTTTCAGCAAATACTAGAAGAGAGAAACTTGGGACATTGTCTCCCAGATCTTTTGAGGTGAGCGTGGCGCCACACACACACACACACACACACACTCACACTCGGAGTTCAAACACTGCGTAGGCTGCATTCCAGGTTGTGGCTGTGGCTCAGTCGTCAAGTGTTTCCTGAGTATGGAAGATCCCTCTGTGTTTGAATTTTAGCATCTCAGAGACTGAAATAACAACTCACAGTGCTTTAAGGTTTAAACGCTATGGGAGATGAAGCCGAAGTTGAGTGGGGATTGCATTCTGTGAAGCGGCAGGTATCCAGAGACGCTTTTGATAAGCATTTCAGGCTCTGCCAGTGAGGGGTGTGACCCAGGACAAAGTTCCTGTCCTCAGGGGACTCAGGTTACTACGGGGAGGGCTGATGATAAGCAGAACAGAAATTTACAAATAGCCAACATTGATGATCAATGCTTTGAAGGGGAGGGAGTGGCCCAAGATAAGGGAGTATGAGATGGGAATGGGATAGCCCCAGACAACAGCTACTGCAGATCGGCTTGTTAGTTTTCCTTTGAGAACAGCCCGTTTTATCCACGACCCTCTCACTTTTTAAATGACATACCCTCCCTCTCTTCCCCCAAACAAGCCTGAGAGCCAAACATTTGCCGTTCTGTAGCCCTGGCCCTGTGGCTTTCTCAATCTCTGATCACAAAGTCCACCCGTGCTTCGCTGGAAGTGACAGTCTAAACAGACAGGCAGGATTTCAGAGCCTGTGGCCTGGTCCTCTGATCCCTTACCATCAGGTGTATCTGAGTTGCCTTTCTCTCCCTCCCCTCCCTCTCTCCCTGTAGTGAGAACGTCTTTCCTCTTTGCTGTGTCTTCTATCTCTTCTTGAGAATCTCATCCCTGGTCCTCAGACTCGGGTCCCATTACATCCGTACCCGACCGCTGCCTTTCCTGACCTCTTTCTTGTTTGCTGTGTGCCTGTTTCACACCAGGCCACATGCTGTGTGATGCTCACCTCCCACCCCCACACCCCAAGGTTCACAGATAGACAAAGACCTGCCTGCATCATCCTTCAGACCCATGGGAAGGAAGTCATCGTTGAGCCTATACTGGGAAGGAAACAGGCCCCTAAAAGTGTGAGTCTGCAGTGGGAGGAGGTGGCCTGAACAGGCCAGGTTACCTAAGATGGGGATTCAGAGTGTGGGGGGCAATCGGTAAAGAGGGCTGGAAGGTGTTTGCTTGGCAGAGGAAGCCCCATGTGAACAAAGCAAGTCTTGAGCAAAAGGGCAGAAAGCCCCCTGAGAGAGGTGAGAGGGCCCTGGACTCTTCCCCCTCACACCTCCCGGAGTAAACAGCCCAGCTGCTGCCAGCCCTTCAGCCTGCCCTTGCCAAACCCAACAGCCACCTCTCGGGCTCACTTTATTTGATGTATCAGCAGCAGCATTTGGCACAGTTGGCCATTCACTTCTTCCCTTGGCTCCCAAGGTTTTACTGCCTCCTGGGTCTCCTGTTGTCCCCCCACCCCCCCTACTGCCGCTTTCTCTGCTTTCCCTTTTGTCTTCCTTCTGACCTCCCTTGTTGGAGAGTCTCTTCTATCAGCTCTCACTCCCTTGAGGATCTCCATCTTACAGTGTGAAATGCTGTCTCCCCAGCTCCACATTCCCAGCTCCTCGCTGTGCCTAACCCTGCTTCGCCATTTCAGCTAGACAGCTCAAACTTTGTAAGGTCCGATTCGTTCTTTCTCAGACTATCCCTACCAGATACTTAGGGCTTAGACTTTGGAGTCTTTCTTGACCCTTGTCCCCCAGGTCCTCATATTCCATGTCACCAGCACCTGTCCATGTGGCATCTTTTAGCATCTCATCACCTCTTCCTGGTCTCAGTCACCATCAGTTCTTGAGCTATCCTATGTCAGTCAGTCTGATGGCTTCTGTGGCTGACCCTGCCCTTTGCAACTCGACTAACCAAAGAGACCTTCTGGAATGTCACCAGGTTATGTCCCTCTGCTCAGAGTCTTTCAGTATGGTGGCTGGCTCAGCTGGCACAGTGCTTGCTGCTTCAGTGGCTTCACACTCAAGGGTCAAAACTAGTCTTTACAGTAGTCTCAAGGCCTAGGTGGACTGCCTCTGCCTGCCTCCCTTCCTCCCTCTTTCTCTCTTTCCTCCCCTCCCTCTTCCCTCCCTTCCCTCCTTTTTCCCCTCCCTCCCTCTCTTTCCCTCCCTCCCTCCCTCCCTCCCTCCCTCCCTTCCTTCCTTTCCTTTTCTTTCTGATGTTCTCAGGCTCATCAGAACGCAGGGCTTCCAAGTCCTCACACAAAGCACTCTACCAATGAGCCCCCAGGGTCCTTAGCATTCCTACTTACCTTGTTATTAGAACATTTTGGGCTTACTACTTTAAAAAAATTTGATGACTGGTACTTTGGATCTAATCAGGTTCTCCTGCAGCTACACCCTCCAGTCAGACCTTAAACACGTTTATTTCCTCTGCCTAGGCCCTGCCCATCCCCACCTCAAGCACATCACTCTTCCATATCAGGTCTTGTTGAAGTACCTCCACCTACATTTTATTTCCTTTCGGCAGGCCATCTGATGCTCTTCCCTACATTTGTTTCCACTCCCCCTGTACTGCCTTGGGACACACTGATGTTTGGCTTGTTTATCTTTCTCAGTTAAAAGGTGAGCTCTGGGAGAGCAGGAATTCTCCTTCCTCCTCCTCCCCTTCCTTCCGTGTGTGATATATGTGTGTGAGGTGTCATTGTTTTGTACTTTATTAATAACCTTGAGACTGGGTTTCCCCTGAACCTGGAGTGTGCCATTTTGGCTAGCCTGCCGGGGAGCTCCCAGGATCTACCTGTCCCTGTCCAACTGAGATGCTGGGGTTACAAGCATAGGCAGCCATGCCTAACTTTTGCATAGGGAATGAAGATTTGAGCTCAGGTCTTCAGGCTTGCAATATAAATATTCTTGCCTACTAAGCCATCTCACTAACACTCTTTTCTTTGAAATAAGATTTCCCTAGCTAGCTAAGACTTCGTTCCATCCAGCACATGGTGATCTTCCAGACTCTATCTCCCAAGGTTGACACAGAGGTGTGTGCCACCACACACCACACCTGGAACTGTTTGTCTATTCACTGTTAAACTCCTGAGATTTAAAGTTGTGCCCAGGACTAGAGAGATGGCTCAGCGGTTACGAGCGCTTGTTTTTATAGAGGACCTGGGTTCAATTCCCAGTGTCTATATGTGGTTCCTAACCATCTGAAACTCTAGTTCCAGGAGATCCAATGCCCTCATCTGATCTCCATGAGCACTGAGCACAGAGGTAGTACAGAGACAGACATACATACATACATACATACATACATACATACATACACTGGGCAAAACACTCACACAATAAAATAAGATAAAATAAAATAAAATGAAAGTAATCTAATTTAGAAAAAATTGGGATTGGGGATTTAACTCAGTGGTAGAGCGCTTGCCTAGCAAGCGCAAGGCCCTAGGTTCGGTCTTTAGCTCTGGGGAAAAAAAAAAAACCACTCATACATGTGAAACATCTTAAAGTAGTGCCTATCACACAGGACATGCTAAAACACACCTTTTTTTTTGGAGATACTGGAGATTAAAGCCAGAACCTCATAAACAATGAGACTCTAATGAACACACACACATACAAACACACACATATACACACATATATAACACCCAACAACACACAAATATATAATAACTCACATATATAATACACAAAAGCACACAATAACACACACATCTTTAAATTCATGAGCAAGTGCACCTCTCCATTTATACAGATCATCACTAATTTCTCTTTTAGTGGGTTTCAGTGTGTATGCCGTATGGAAATACTTGCTATAAATGCTCTGCAAGCCTGGGTACCTGAGTTCTAGGCACCAGTGTCCATAGGAAAGGTAGACAGGTGTGTGCTTGCAACTCCCATTGAGAGGAGCCAAGAGAGCAGATCCTGCCTAGCTGAAATGGCTAGCCTTTTTCCTTCTATGTAAGGATTTTAATGCTTTTTTCTTTATAAGTAATAGCAGGAAAGATAGCTTTGAGGTTAAGAGCAAAGAGTATTGGCTGCTCTTACAGAGGACCCTGGTTGGAGCACCCTGGTTGTATTACCAGCACCTGTATGATAGCTGACAACCATCTGTAGCTGTTTCCAGGGGATCCAATACCCTCGTCTGACTTCCACTGACACTGTACAAACATGGTACACACAAATAAATTCAGAGCTGGGCAGCGGTGGCGCACGCCTTTAATCCTAGCACTTGGGAGGCAGAGGCAGGCGGATTTCTGAGGCCAGCCTGGTCTACAGAGTGAGTTCCAGGACAGCCAGAGCTATACAGAGAAACCGTGCCTCAAAAACTAAAAGAAAGAAAGAAAGAAAGAAAGAAAGAAAGAAAGAAAGAAAGAAA
>JADRCD010218463.1:0-32833 GCA_019843815.1 Montemys delectorum | reverse complement strand
CACACACACACACACACACACACACACACTCAGGGAGGGAGGGATTCTAGTCACAGAAGCTCCCAGGGCTGACTGCTGACCTCTGGCCTTCTCTATCACTATGTAGACTCAAGGAGTCATTGTACTCAGGCTAGGGACCGCCTTATCTATAAATGTCACTTCAAGTCTTATCACAGGGACACATTGTATCCAAGAATGGCAGGCGCATGGGGGGAGGAGTGCTGATTGGAGGTGGCTCCTTGGCAGTGAAGATTTCCTTTCCTGCTTCTCCTCCAGCTGGTTGGCCTCTGCCCTCAGGGATGCTGATGTGTGTGGGAGTTTAAGCAGCGGGAGGACATGGTCACTAAAAGACCACATGCAGGCCTGGAGTGTTGGCACACACCCTCAATTTCAGCATTCAGAAGGCAGAGACAGGAGGATCTCTGTGAGTTCCAAGCCAGCGTGATTACATGGTGCGTTTGAGGCCAGCTAGGACTGCATAGTAAGACCCTGTTTTTAAATGGGTGGGTGGCATTGCCTGGTACTCACTGGCTTGCCTGTTGGAGAGCAAGGTCCCACAGCTGGCTTTGAGAGCCCGTACTACTCAGGAGGTAGACAGGAGGGCCAGGACCAGTTCAAGGCTGCTCTGGGCTAGTTAATAAATCACCGTTCTCCATGGGGACAGTGTATTGGAGGGCACCAGGTGATGGTTGCTAGCAAAAGATTAATTCTGGAAAGCCATTTCCAGGTTGTTCTTTGAAGACTTGGTTGTTCCTTCAGAAAGGACTCTGTATCTGAGCCAGGTGTCTCCTTGGCTCCGACTCTGACAAAACAGATGACATGGCTCCAAACCAGGAGATGGGCTGTAGTTCCTATCCTGGTACTGGGGTTGCAGATAAGTTCTTAATTCACAAGATCAGAACAGCTACATGCTCTTGGGCTGGGTTTCTCCAGTGTTCTGGAAATACCAACTGGCCCAGGTACCCTCTGCACCCAGCTTGCCCTGGACACACCCAGGCCCCAGGTGCCTTGTTGAGGGAATGTCGACCCCTAGTGGAAGAAAGCAGAACTGGCGTAGCATCCCTAACCAGTAACTATGGAGGAAGCCTAAGAGACTGAGGATTCGGGGTGAGGGGAATCCCTCATCTCCTCTTGCCCCCTCCAATATCAGAGCCTCATGTTTGTTTACAGTAAAATCCTAGGTTTGTGAGACCCACAGGGCAGACCCCTAGTCACATTTTTTTTTAAAAAAAGATTTTATTTTATGTATATGAGTACACACTGTAGCTGTACAGGTAGTTGTAAGCCTTCATCTGGTTGTTGGGAATTGACTTTTAGGACCTCTGCTCGCTCCAGTAAACTCCGCTCGCTCTGGTAGACCCTGCTTTCGTTCCAATAGACTCCACTCGCTCAGTCCCTACTTGCTCTAGCCCAAAGATTTATTATTATAAGTACACTGTAGCTGTCATCAGACGCACCAGAAGAGGGCGTCAGATCTTGTTACGGGTGGTTGTGAGCCACCATGTGGTTGCTGGGATTTGAACTCAAGACCTTTGGAAGAGTATTCGGTGCTCTTACCCGCTGAGCCATCTCTCCAGCCCTTTAGTCACACTCTTAACTGCTGCTACTGGGCAATAGAATGGCTCAGGGGATGGAGGCAGCAGAGTAGAAGTCTTGTGGCTGTGCCTGGCAACCTGTACTATCCCTGGTTCTATCCTTAGTGATGACCAACACTCCCAAAATCAGTGAATCAAAAGAAAGGACAAATTGCCACTATCAAAAACATGAGGACTATGTGTCCTGAGAAAGGAGGTTGTGGCTGGGCAGTGAATGTGGCAGCTGGGCATGGTGGGGTGTAGCTGTAACCCCAGCTTTCAGGAGTTCCAGAACAGCCTGAGCGACATAGCAGAACACTGTTTCAGCAAACAATTAAAAGGTAGACTAAGCTTGGAGAGGTTGATGTCTTCTGACTCTGCCCATCACTCAAAAAGAATCCTCACTTCCCCAGTCGCTGCAGTCCTTCCCTCTGTGTCCGAGCATGCGAAGGCAGCCGCCCAGCACCCAGTACAGCACCCAGTACCCCCACTGTGTCACCAGGCACATCAGGTACCCATCAGGCACCGACTGAAACATACCTGTCTCTGTCCAGTTGGGTTTTTAGTGACATCAACTGGGGACAAACTGCCTTTGTCCTTAGAAAACAGGCAGGCAGGAAGGATATTTCCGGTCTTGCAGTGTCCCAGAAAAGGATAGCACCAAACAGTCTGTGTAGCCTCTAATGGTCCAGGTGAGCCCTGCTGAGTGCACCAGAAACTACACGCACCACGCACATGCACATGCGCGCGCGCGCACACACAGCTTTCCACCTAAGGACCACAGTGGTCCACCTACACACACACACACAAACACGCACGTACACAGCTTTCCACCTGAGGACCACAGTGGTCCCACCTACACATGCACACACACACACACACACACACACACACACACAGCTTTCCACCTGAGGACCACAGTGGTCCTGGCATACTCACTCTGCAAGGTTAGCTGTTCTTTTTTCAGGCTCCCTGCAGGTCAGTACTAGTGCATCTATACCTATTCCCCCTGCCCGATCAAGCAAGGTTCTCAAGAGAGAGGAAACTTGATGCTAAAATTCTTATTTCTGGGTCAAAATTAGGTAGTGCAAGGCTCAGGATGGTTATTTTTGCCCTGGATCTAAAGCAGAACATGGGCAGAAAGTATGCGCTTGCTAATGCAGCCATGCAAATTGTCTGGGCAGAACCGCAGACAATTAGGACCTGCATGGGTCCCCAAGTGCCAGCCACCTGCTCTGCAGGGATGATCACACGCTTCCACAGAGAAGCACCATCCTTCTCAGGCTCTTCCTCAAAGAATCTGCCCTAGGGTTAGAAACTGGCCCCACCTCCCCAGCCCCCAGGAACTTCCTCTGTTGCTCAGCTTGGGTAAATAATGGCTAGATATAGGTTCACCAGAGCCTCTTAAGAGCTGGATGTTTATTTCAAGAAAAACTACAGATGTATGTTGAGGCAAATTGGAATCTATTTCTAGCTTGCTTATCTCCCCACAGTTGCCAAGCCCCTGAAATAACTCCAGACAGAATTTCACCTTAGGAAGCCACCCACATGTAGTAACTTGTAACGTGTAAACAGAGGCAGGGTGTAGGGGCTCATGTAGTCCAGGCTGACCTCTCATCAGGTGGCCAAGGATGACCCTTCTGCCTCATCCTGCAGCTTCTATTTCAAGCTGGTTCCACCAGTCCTGGATGAAGTGGTGGGGACTGAACCCAGGATTCCATGCATATCAGACAGATACTCTAGTAACTGAGATACATTCCCAGCCCTACGGATTATTTTTTGTTGTTGTTTAATGGACTTGTTTATTTTGAGATGAAGTCCTATAGCCCAGGCTAACCTCCAACTCACTATGTAGCTGAGGATGATCTTGAACTCTTGACCCTCCTCCCTCTGCCTTCCAAATGCTGGGCTAGAGGTGTATATATCATTACTTCTGGCTTTGGGGAAGGTTTTAACTTTAGTTCCTATTCTGCGCTCCTAAACCCTTCAATATGATGGGACATCAATGGCCACAGTCAACTCTCCCACACAGGACTGATTAAACCTGGGACCCACAACATGCCTGACCACTGAGCTACACCCCAAGTCCCAACTCAATGCTTTTAAAGTAATACATACTCTAATTCTTCTCCCCCAGAAAGCAAATATAGATGGGACTAGAGTTGGGAAACCAACATGTGGGATGTGCTGGCCACTAACACATCCCTGCTGGGCGCCCGCCCTGTGGGGTTGGTGGGTTCCAGGTATTTCAAGTGATCCTGCTCCTCCAAGAGGCTTCCACTGGGCCTCTGGCTGTGTTCATCACCACTGAAGGCAGACACCACAGTGTCACAGTCCAGGCTAGGGGCAGGAGAGGAACAAGTATTTATTGTGACATTCTGAACACAAACCAGACTGTGTCACAGTAGTGCAATGAACTAAGGGCTCTACAACAGAGGCTTCAAAAGATGGCAGCCAACAAGGCAGGTCCCAGCAGTAACTGGCTATGGATCCACACTCCAACCACCGCAGTGGGAGACTAAATACCCAGGCCTTTGGGGCTGAGCTGCTGGTGCCCACTTCTGAAGAGACTGGTGGCCACTGGAGTCCTCTTGGTCCCAAGATCCCCCCTCACTACCCCAGACTTAGCCTTGAACACCCTGCCCAGGAAGGTCCTCTATTAGGCTCCTCCAGGACCTCAGACACAGAACAGTCTCTCTAGGCTCAGCAGGTCCCAGTACCTCTGCAGTAGCCTAGCAGGACACTCTAGACACATGCCTGTGTGAGTAGCCACAGATCACATCTCCTCAGAGTTGGCTCTAGACACCAAGGCCAGGGGGTGGGGCAGGGAACCAGGCTCGCTCTAGACTGACAGAGGGCTGAACAAGCATCAAACAGTGGGCCAGTACATGAGGTATCTGTTTTCCCTCTTCCTAGGGGTATAGGAGTCTCTTCACAGGGCAAATGACAGTCAATCTGCCAGTGGTCTCAGCAGGACAAGGTGGCAGGTCCTCCACCCTCTACAGCAAAACTTGCCCTTTCTCTGTCCCCACCACAAGAGTAGTCAACAGAACAAACACAGGCAGCTGGGGACTCCATCATGATATAGGGGCTGCTGGCCCACACAAAGAACCCCACATCCATTCTGCCCCTGTGTATGGACATCTATCTACCTCTCTGAGTCCCAAGGTGTTGGGCCAAGTATACAGTGGATAATACCCAAAAAGTGGCAGCCGCTCCTAGCCCCCCATCCCAGGGGTCAGAATTAGCTAAGGGGCAGCATGGGGTTCCTGGGACAAAAGCTGAGCCCAAGTTAGCAAGAGGGCAAATTTGGGGACACAGCGATGACAGTCAAAGTCCTCAGAAGTCCGAGCGGATATATTTCCCAGCACAGCATCTCTCAAGGCGGACCAGCCGCTCTCAGCCTCAGTACCAGGTACACAGCAGCTCAGCTGCAGGGCACAGACACACCCTCTGGGGAATGTCGAATACCAGCCTTCAGGGACAGTGGGTACTCAGCAGGACACAGCCTTTAGAGGGATGCAGGGCTGTCTGGAGAGGGAGTAGGGTCAGCCACAGACACTCAGTGTGGCCCAAGTCACAGAGCCCGGGTCTCAGCCTCAATCTTCTGCTCTCCGTGCAAGCTTTCTGGGTCTGGGAGCTGGGCCACACTCTGCCGGATAGCAATCTCAGGGCCACCCCCATACAGACTGTTCAGATAGGTCCAGGTCTCCTCAGAAATCTGCCCATAGTCAGCCCCTGTGGAATAGGAGAGGCACACTTACACAGAGTCCACACTGTATACCAGTTCTCAGGGGAAACACCTGCCAGGTAGGGAACCCTGGGGATGAGATGGGGATGGTGCCCCAGAGGGGATGGAGAGTAAACACAGGCCCTCCCAAAAGCTGCTGCAGAGAGAAATGCCATGCCTCTAAGAGCCCAGGAGGACATGTCTCGGGCTGTTGACTCTTGTTTCCCAGATCCAGAAGACTAAGGATCAACTAGGCTAGCGGGGGATAGAAAAGGCAGGGTATTGTGCAGGGCCTGGAGGGCCTGCAGAGGCCAAGGACCTTAAATCCCACTTCATGGCCTCTGGGCTGGACTTGGATAAAAGACTTTTGAGACAGATGGCAAAAGACATCTGTCCTTTGGAAAGACAGGAACTCTCGTGGAAACCTGGTGGTCTGAAAGTAAAAGGGTGGCTGGGCTAGTGGGTCCTGGGAGACTCACCCGGCTTTAGCTGGATATGGCCACTGCCTTTGACCTGTGCAATCCTGCTGTTGTCGATGGGCCCAGGAGGCTCTGGAACAGACAGCTTAGTGTTATAGGCCTTCATATAGTACTAGCCTTCATTAAGGCTTATTACTCAGGGCCCACAGGGGCCAGCCTGGCCTCAGGTCAGAGCCATGGCTAACAGAGGACACTTGATGCACCAAGCCTTCCTCTTGATTCTAACCCAACCTCTCAGAACTCTGGACCCAAAAAAAGGGGACACGTAGGGGACATGCATTTGTTTTAGGCTAGTGTTTTGGTGACGGGCCTCAGTGGGAGCTGCCATGAGCTGAGCGCCCCTTCCTGATCCACCACCTCATCTAACCCTCAGCAGCTATGGGAAATGAGAACTGTTTACACGGGACAGAGGTGTGGGCAGCTGGAGACACTACCCAGCTCAGAGCTGATGGAAGGCAAGGCCAGCAGCCAGGCCAGGGACAGAAGCCCAGAGCTATGTTCCCAACCACAGCCACCACTGACTGCTTCAGCCAGCAGGGAACAGTGTGCTGGGGAACAGTGATCCAACACTCTCCAGTCCTGGCTGTTCACCCTCTAAGAAGGAGGCAAATGCTTATCACATGACACTCCTGGGCTCTGCCAACCTGCCAGGCCCCCAAGAGCCTGGCTATGAGGGTGGCCCAGTTCCAGGCCAGCTACTCTTTACTGGTGACTTTGAAGAATCTTGATAGCTCTCTTATTACAAAGCCGTCTTTATTTCTGCAAATCCAAGGGGTCAAACAAGTCCTCCAGTCTTCCTAAGGGTCTAGAACTATCCACCAAAGAGTCAATCAAACCCCAAGGTCACGCATGGCCTTGCAGGAGGGAAGGGCAGCTGCCCAGGGGTCAGCAGGAGTAGACAGGGGATGCAGGTAGGAATGGGGCTCTACCACAGTGGCTAGGAGAGCAGAGGAGCCAGCCTGGTGGAATCCACGCTCTCTGGATCCCTGGGATAGAGCACTAAAGACTTGCTAGGTGGGTCCTAGCCCAGAAGGCCTGGGCCGCTACTCACCACTGTCCTTGCCCTTGACGAAAGCCTCCCACTCTCGGAACCAGTGCATGCTGATGCAGTAGATGACCACGGGAGACTCCTCAGCTTGGAACGCTTTGTTCAGCTGTGCGGGAAGGCAGGCAGAGGCTGTCAATCTGTCCCGTTCCTCATGACTTCCCAAAGTCCCACCCCAGGCCTGGATACCCCAGGCAGAAAATCAATGACTCCTCGACACATTCAAGAAAAGAGAACATTCCTATGGCTACAGTGATGGCTCAATGGTTAAGAGCACTTGCTGCTCTTGCAGAGGACCTGGGTTCAATTCCCAGCAACCATATGGTAGCTCACAACCACTCATAACTCCAATTATGGCACTCTCCTCTGACCTCTGAGGGCACCAGGCAACACATGGTACACATACATATATATACAGGCAAGACATTCAAACACACAAAATCAATCTTACAGAAAGAGGCCAATTCACCCACTGAGCCACCAGGTCATAGCAGATAAGCACTTTCTCAGGCCGACTAGCTCTCAGAGCAGACACTACTCTCTCCACTGACTAGACGGATCATCTGCTCACATGGTTCGCCATTCCAACAGCTCCAGGGCTTGAGCTGGCCATGATGCCAGGGCATCACAGGTGCTAAGCCACACCTACAGGCTGGCACTAGTGCCTCTCCATGGCCACTATTTTAAATGCTTGAGGACCCATCCTATGTCCTGTTGTAACCAGTATGAGGATGGGCATGGCCCCACCCCCAGCAACCCTGTCCCAGCAGCCACTTTCCTGACAGGCCAGGGCTCCACTCCCCAGGTATCGAGCTCCTCATACTTTCCATGAGTCTCAGGCACCTTCCACATGAGAGTCTAGCAATTCCCAGCTAGGAGTGCTCCCCAGGGACAGCAGTGCTCCTATGACACTCAGCTTGAAACACTGAACCAAGGCACAAGTAGAGCACACTGCACTTCACTCCAGCCAATGAATGCCGTTGCCAGCTGAGGGCCCTTCGCTCCCTACCCTCCACCACTATGCAGAGCATTCTCACTCATAGCCTGACTGCACATGGTCCCCAAGTCCCTGTTGCCCAAATGAACCTTAATGAAAGTGTCAATCTCCACTCTCCTGCGCTTGGCCAGGGCCTCAATCTCCACCTGGCAGATGGAGCACACATACAGATGGTTCACAGCAGGGCCGCCCCCAAACCTGCTCGGGAAGAAGAGAGAGCCAACATCAGCAGAAAGGTCCCTCTGTGCCCTCAGCCATCAGCTCTATCATACTCTGAAACACAAAGGCTGGCAAAGGTCCCCTGTGTCTGCTGCTCTTTAAAGCATCTAGAGCTCTGCTTCATCCCAAGGAGACCAGGGGCCTCGTGGCCCGAGTGCAGATCAGTGAGGCTGCAGGTAGGAGGTGAGGTCGCTGGCCTTGAGGCCTTACAGGTCAAGGGACTGTTTCTCACCACCCACTGGCAGCTGGCAGGAGGCCCTCCTTCCCAAAGACAGATCCTACAAACCCAGCTCCACAGGAACCTGGATCTGGACTGGGCTACAGGGAGAACTGCCTACTCTTGGTGTTGCTGCACTTGACCCTGGAAGCCCCCAGGCTAGATCAGTTGTCTCTAAGTGGCCAGTCCCAGCCCCACACCAGGGAGCCTGTGCTGGGTGCGGGTCAGAGGCTTCTGGTAGGAGCTCACCACCAACCTCAGCCATATTCAAAGGGCTTTCCATGGTAGAGCTCACAGGCTAACTGATTCTCACTGTCTCCTTCACTGGAACTCGGAGAAGGCGGGGCTGCTGCTGTGCTGCCGCCCAGCCAGCTCCAGCGCTTACCTGCTATACAGGTGCTCCCAGACGCTCTGTGGCAGAATGACCACCAGGTCATCAATGTAGTGGTATTTATTGGGTGGGATACCTGTGAAGAGAAGCACAGGGAGGGAGCTGAGGCTTGGCCTACCTCACCCCCACTCTCAGACCTCTTCCAGGCACAGACTGCTTACCTCCATGGGAACATAGGAAGGTGTGGTTGGTGATGGGCCCTGGCTCTGCAAAGGTGTTGAACTTGTTGAGCCATTCTCGGGACACATAGAAGCGGAGCAGGCTGGGTTCCCGCATGGCAGCCAGGGACACTACCTGCTGCCGCTCACGCATGGCCTCCTCACTGCTCTTCCTGGGATGGAGGGTGTAGTATGAGCCACTAGCTGGGACCAGGTTGTGCATGGACACCAAGCCATGCCTTGGTCAGGGTGTATGCAGAGCCACCCTTTAGCATGCTGGGACACCACAGAAAAGCTCAGACTGCAGCCACAGGGAGACGTGTATCAGGGCCCCCAGTCTCACCTGTAGAAGAGCACGTAGGCCTCCACATTCTGTACTACTGTTTCATGGACCTCAGTGACATACTGGTCATCAAATTCATACCACTGCCCATTGATCACGTTCTGACAGTAGGCAATGTAGTGCCCACCTGATAGACAAGCAAAAGGTTATGGAGACCACAGGGCCTAGGCACTGCAAGAGGGGCCTGGTGGGGGCATACTCACTGCCTGCTGTGCCATGGTGACAAATGACAGAGAGGAGGTCATAGGTGGTGACCTGGGACGTGCACTCCTTGGCCAGAAAAGGGCGCAGGTCAAGTCCCTCCAGGGGGAAAGAGACATGGCTGCTGACTTTGAAGGAGTACATCACCTCATGCCTGAACCGCTTCAGGTGGACACACAGAATCTGAGGGGAGAGGGCAAGTGCCAGTCACGCTGGGCATCTAGGGGAGGTGACAGGGATAAGCTCCTGCACAGGCCCAGGCCTGTTGGATCTGCATGGAATCTACCACACATGTCAGAAACCTACACATGGGAGCTAACAGCCCCACCTTCTTTTATAAGGACTGGCAGCCTATGGTGTGGCTACCTGAGGGACTGGTCCCTGTAGGGAGCCTACTCTCCTCCAACCTGCTATGCTTATTTCCCAAGAATTCTGACACTGGCTTGGGGACTCTAAGGAGCCTCTCCAGCACACCATCCAGCCTGTAGCCTGGGCCTTGTCTCTGTTCCAACTACAGGAGACTGTACCAACCACTGCTACACTGCTCACTTGGAGACCTCGGCAAGCCCCCAAGAGAAGAATGCACTCAAGTTCAGGGGACACCTGCCACGACGGATCCCTCTGTCAACTGTCCCTGGGGTCTCTCATGCAAGTTTCATGGCTTTCTGTGCTTGTGCAGGACAGGGTGAGTCTTCACCCGGCCCCACCGGCCATTCACATACCCATCCACCTTGGTCTGACAAGGCCAGGGCGGCTCACTCACCTCAGGCAGACACAGGACTTTACAGTACTTCACGCCATTCCGAAGCCTAAAGAGGAGGATATGAGAGTCTTGGTCAGTCCTAGTCACCCTGGAGGCCAGCATGGCTATCTGAGGGAACCCCAGGGGCAAGTGCAAGCAAGAGGACTCTGGGAACAGGAAGCTGGGGACAGGCCCCCAAGTACAACTTACTTCTTACACCGCTCACAGCTGTACATGTTGTCACCTGCACAGGGGAGCAAAGGGCCAGAGTTCAGCAGGGATAGGAGATGGGGACAAAAAGGACAAATCTGAATTATATTCAGGGGGAAAGAAAATTGGCAGGAAGTGACAGGATTCCAGATATAGTACCAGGAAGAAAAAAAACAAACAATCAAACAAACAAAACCAGAATATTTGACCCTAGAAGCACTCCCTTCTGGGTGTGGCTAAAAAAATTAAAAGGTGGAGGCAAAGCAGGAAGGGACCCAATACTGAGGGCAGGCAAGTGATGGACTCACACTGCTTACAAAATAAACCAACTCCCTCAAGTTGTCCTCTGGCCTCCAACTGCACAATGTGGCTTATGAACACACATACAGCAATAAAAATATTTTTAAAAATAGATCAAAATTCTAAGTAAAGGTAGGTGCTAAGACTATAAAATTCCAGGTGTAGTGGCATGCACCCATATTCTCATCACTAAAGAGGTAGAGGGAAATCAGTAGTTCAAAATAATCCTCAGCTACATAGCAAGTATGAGGTTAGCCTGAGCTACACTATGAGGTCCTGTCTCAATACAAATTTTAAGCTTCTGTGAATCAACACAACAACTAACAGAATGAAAACCAACTGTAGGGCTGGAGAAATGGCTCAGGAGTTAAGAGCTTTGGCTGCTCTCCCAGGGGACCCAGGTTCAATTCCCAGCACCCACATGGCAGCTCACAGCTGTGTGTAACTCCAGTCCTATGGGATCTTATGTCTTCCTCTAAACTCTGCAGCACTGCACATGTCTCCATCAGTGAACTCTGAGGACATCGTGCCCCTCGTAAGGAAACAGGAAGAGGCAGAAGACTCGGTCTCGCGCTCAGAAAATAGATCAGCTGGGGTGTGGCTCTGTGCTAGAACATGAGCCCAGCAAATACAAGATCCTGCATTCAACTTCTGCACCACAAAAAAATGCTATGTGTGTGAGATTGGGGGGGTCATCAAAGTAGACATTGGGTATCAAGGACTGGAGAAGGGGAAACAGGAGCTATTTGATGAATATAGTTTTATATTTGCAAGTTGAAAATATTGTGAGAACGGAGTGGTAGCAGCTGCATAATGGTCTTAATATGTACAATACTTGTTTGTAAACTAATAAAATATGGTGTATTTTTACAACTGGAGAAAAAAATTAAAAAAAAAAAAAAACAGGAGGCTGCTGATACCTGGATCAGCAGGTAAAGGTGCTTGAGTTTGATCCCAAGACCCACATGCTGGAAGGACAGATCACCTCCCAAGCTGTCTTCTAACTTCATACTAGGATAGTGGTCTACACACACACTAATTTTTTTTTTTTTTTTGGTTTTTCGAGACAGAGTTTCTCTATGTAGCCCTGGCTGTCCTGGAACTCACCCTGTAGACCAGGGTGGCCTCGAACTCAGAAATCTGCCTGCCTCTGCCTCCCAAGTGCTGGGATTAAAGGCGTGCGCCACCACCGCCTGGTTGCTAAATAGTTTTAAACTACATTTGAGCATTCAAGCTGGTCACAGTGGAACACACCAACAACCTCAGCTAGAGGAAACAAAGGCTAGAGGATCAGTAGTTTAAAGCCAGTCTGGGCTACACAATGAATTTGAGGCCAGCTGAGGCTACATGAGACTGTCTCAAAACAAAACCAAAAACCTAATCAAGGAAGCACACAGCTAAAATGAAACATCCCTTCTGCCACTGAACTGGTAGAAATAACAAGAGATCAATAGCCAAAGCAACATTTAGGAGGCCAGGTGTCCAAGCATGCCCTGGTACATAGCAGGTGAACATTTACCTATCTCCTTTGTTTTTTTGTTTCTCATGTAGCCCAGGCCTCAGGTAGTGAGGTCTTGAGCTCACAATATAGCCCAGAATAACCCTAAAACCCAATCTTTTGCCTCCACCTCTGAAGCTCTGGGGCTGTTAGTATGCACCTCCAGTAAGTTATCAGTGGAATCTAACAGGGTCAGTTCCGTAAAGCAAAGTGGCCCTGGGTCCATTAGGTCTGGCTGCAGGCTAGCTGAGGCACAGCCCCCAATAGGCTCTACACAATCCTCTCTCCCTATATCCAGGCCACTTACCCTTCAGCTCATCAGCAGCAAAGAAAGCAGCAAGACAGTCTTCCAGTGTGACAACAGGTCCCCAAAACCAGCTGGGGGTACAGGATACCACAAACCTAGGTAGACAGGCAAGAAATGGCAGTGCTGTAGGTCCAGTCAACTTGGAGCTGTGTGACTCAGCCCAGGGCTGGACATTTTGTATACAAAGGGTGGTGGGGAGGGGTTTACTGCTATTCCCTAGGACAGCTGCCTCAGGGATTAAGGGAGTTGCCTGCGACTCTTCAGATCAGGCCTTGGCAGGTGAGATGCTGCCTCATTTCTACGTGCTGCTTGGTCACTCTCTGGGTTGCCACTTGTCCTCCACCTTCAAGGAGTGTCTAGTCCAGGCTATTCCAAAGTGACCAAGACCCTGAACCCAGCAAATTCCTCTGTATCTTCTGGCCTCCAGCTCCCTTGATCCATGGACTCTCCGTGGCCCCATGAATACTTGTCCCTGCATTGCTGGTAGACCCAGGAAAGCCAGGCCAGACTGGAAACCCCAGCTAGCAGGAGGATGGGCATACCGTCGGATGTACTCCACAATGAAGGCCAGCCAGCCCTGGGAGGAATAGCTGTCCCCACAGGCACCCGGCTTGGCTGGTACATTCTGGTAGATGGCAGAGTGGAGTTTGGCTAGATCTTCCTTGCCAGGGATGGGCAATGACAGGTCCTGGAATGTCTCCACTGTGGTAGACACCTAAATGGTGAAGATCAGACTACTGCCCACTCCTGCCAGTGTCTGCTGCTCAGATAGGTGAAGCAGACAGCCTGCTCCTGGGGGAGGGAATGCCACAGGAGAACCCAGGTGGTAAGCGATGCCAACCTCCCCTAGGTACCTACCCGGTCACAGGTAAGACACTGCACCAGGCTGAGGACAGAGCCATTGAAGACATCTGAGATGACACTGCGGTAGCTCTGCTCCTTCCGCCTCCGGCCACCAGTGCTTGGCACCTGGGCTAGGAACACAGCACAGGACTAGGCCAGTCTCCCCTGCTTGGCAGGCACAGGCACAGACAGTGGCTACTTCAGCCACACTGTGGAGTCCTCACTGTTTACACATTTCACCCCCTTGGCATCCCTTGCTACTGTTTATAAAATGGGGCTCCCTCTCACATCCCAAGGCTGTTACAAGTGTTTAAGAGCTCAAGTGAGCAGCACACAGCCTAGACAAAGATTGAAGTGCCCCAAACTGGTCACTATGCCATCCCCAGATGAATTCATTACTGCCCGCGAACCTTTCTTGAGCACGTAGGATGGCCCCATCCTCACGGGGCTTGCACGAGGAGGGCTGCTGGACAGCTTGGTATGGCCCTCGTGGTGGTGGACAGGGCTGCAGGGACGAGAGGAGCTGCGTATGTGGGCTTCATTGTCTGGCTCTGGGGACAGGAAAGGGAAGTTCTGGGTCTGGGTGGCCAAGCTAGTGCCCTCCATGCCAGCCCTGAGGCCAGAGCAAGAGAGCCTGTCAGCATTTCCTTCCAAGTGTTAGCCTTACTCCCTACATCTTCCTGCATGTCCATCCCCAACCCTATCTAACACACCAGGATGTTATCGAGTGCACTTCCACCTGACACTCAAGACTAGGCAAGGCTGTGGCTGCCCCCAGACTGACGAGGGCTCAGGGGCTGAGTCTCCCCCACCCTCTAGCTACAGCATGTTAGTGCTCGGCAGGCAACAGACATAGGGCTTACAAGCTATGACTTCCTAGTGGTCCAACCAGTGACATGGCTGACTGATACCTGGGGTCTGGCAGGGGCTGGTGGATCTTGGTGATGGTGGCTGGACCTCTCTGGATTGGTCGTCAAGGGAGGCCATGGCTGTGTCCACATCAGCGTCCTCATCCACTTGCTCAGAGTTGGTGCGCTGCTGGCCCCAGGAGAACTTGCGGTCCTTCATCCGCTCCTTCTCAGAGATGGCTCGGCCTGTCTCGTCTGAGATCAGCAGCTCCATCTCAGCCTTTGAGCTGCCTCCACCACGCCCCTGCCCATCACCCTCACCCCTGTCACTGCTGGAGTCACAGGACAGAAACTCGTCCTCTGATGGGCTCCGGTCGCCATCACGCCTCTCGTCTGTGTCACTGGAATCTGAGTCCCGAGCATCATTGAGTGCTGCCACAGCAGCTACCATGGGCTCCTTGAGCTCCTCATGAAGCTGGTCCATCAGGCAGCGTAGGAACTCCTGGGTGTCCTGCAACCAGGATCATGTCATGGGAGCTTTCCAGGGAGAGAAGAGCTACCATGGGCACTGTGGCTTCTACCTACAAGGTAGGCAGGCACCGTTTGTGCGGACAGGTAGCTTAGTCTCCTAGGCAGACTCCACCATAGTTCTTTCCAGGCCCCTCCCAGCCAAGGTTCAGAGATAACTAAAGGGCTCTTCCCAGGTCACACAGCCAGGGGACCTGGGTATAAACCATAGAACCAACTCCAACTCTGCTTCTGGACAGTGTTGGAAGAGGGATGAGTGGCCACATCTAGCCACTGAGGTCTCCTTGCTCCTTAAGCAGGAGTCAGCAGGATGGCAGGGACCCCAGAAGGATCAAAGTGCAGGACACTGAAAGCCAGACCTGTCAAGAGTACTACACTGAACAATGCTATCCAACACAGGCAACTACACTGATCCCTTCTCTACTGTTGCATCTTCCTGCTTGCTCACATGCCACACCCTGTGTGTGACATAGTGACAGGAGAGGCCCTGGATGCAGAGTCCCACTCTCTTGACTCACATGGGTAGGACATTGGCTCAGTTGCTTCCCCTACAAATATGGTGGCATTTTGAGGACCCAGTGCCTAATTCAGCCCTGCAGGAAGCTAGGAAGTGGCCTGCCAGCAGAGCCACCCTAATGTGGTGATGGCAGCTGACCTCAAGGGCTGAGGGCATTGGAGGACACAGCCACACTGAAGACCGACAACCCTCAAGCTACTCCTGGAGCACATGAGAGAAGCGTGTTCCGCCTTGGATGGAAGTCCCCGGGAGAGGTCAGGACTGCATGGAGACAAGTCCTCAGCCAGCTCCCACTGCTCCTTTCTTTTACAAGAGTTCTCAAGCCACGTGGAAGCACATGGAAGCCTATGGCCACCAAGAGAAGCCTAGAGCTTCTTACTTTAGACTTGGAAATGGCTAATGTCTACAGGGAAGTTGAAGGACCAAGAAAAGCAGTTTCTGCTGGGATCCAGATGGATGTCACCAAGAGCCAAGAAGCACCACTGGATGGTGTCTACCCTACCTGAAAATAGCACAGCTCTGTCCAGAATAAGGGCCACTTTGTGGTAAGGGATAAGCTCCACTTACCCCCACCCCGCCACTGTGGGCTATGTGACCTGATGAATAGCGTCTCTGAGCCTTGCTCACCTGTGAGATTGTTCCTTGGGGTATACAATGAGCCCAGGTCACTGGGGTCACCATCTCACAGAACAGAGATGGCTTGAACTTTCTCAGAGGCCTCCAGAATGGATTGGGTGGCAAATGAGAGAGAAAGCACTACCAGTGCCTACACCTTTGTCTGAAGGACCAACATATAAGCTGTGGAAGAGGTGACCCAAACAGGTCCAGCTCTGACTGCCATGAGTCCCTGGCTCTGCATGGGTTCAGGAACTCATACATTCTTCGTTTCATAATTTCCATCCTTTCTTGGCTTCCCGGGAACCCACTGTTCCAGGGAACACAGTGGCTGGCCCCATACTCCAGAGCCCCGCCTCCCTCTGCCTCCAGAGTCCTGGGACCAAAGGAATGTGCCACCATGCCCAGCACATGATTTTCTTTCTTTCTTTTTGTTGTTGTTGTTGTTGTTGTTGTTGTTTTCGAGACAGAATTTCTCTGTGTAGCCTTGGCTGTCCTGGAACTCACTCTATAGACCAGGCTGGCCTCGAACTCAGAAATCTGCCTGCCTCTGCCTCCCAAGTGCTGGGATTAAAGGTGTGCGCCACCACCCCCTGGCTGAGCACATGATTTTCTAAACAGGACCAGCCTGCTCTCTCTATATAGTGAGTTCCAAGAAAACCAGATTTATACAGTAAGGCCCTGTTTAAAAAAAAAAAAAAAAAAAAAAAAAAAAAACTCCCAGAAGTGGTAGCACTTTAATCCCAGCACTCAGGAGGCAGAGGCAGGAGGATCTCTCTGAGTTGGAAGCCAGCCTGGCCTACAGAATAAGTTCCTGGATAGCCTTACACAGAGAAAGCCTGTCTCGAAAAACCAAATCAACATCATGCAGCAACAAAACAAACAAACCTCCCCTCCCCACCAAAAGAAGAAAAAGGATGGTTCTATATGTACAGTGTCTGCTGGGTAAACCTCAGGGCCCATCTCTGACCCCATGTCCACAAGAAAGCAGGGCATAGTGCTGCATGCCTACAATCCCAAAGCTAGGGAGGCAGAGGCAAGAGGGTCCTGGTCGAGGGCTGGAGAGATGGCTCAGTGGTTAAGAGCACTGACTGCTCTTCCAGAGGTCCTGAGTTCAATTCCTGGCAACCACATGGTGGCTGCCATCTGTACAGCCATCTGTAACGAGATCTGACGCCCTCTTCTGGTGTGTCTGAAGACAGCTACAGTGTTCTTACATATTATAATAAGTCTTTAAAAAAAAAAAAAAAAAAAAAAAAAGAGGGTCCTGGTCAGTACGTCTAACCTGATTGTGTGTTCCAGGCAACTAAGGAAGTACATCCAACATCAGCCTCTGTCTTACACACACACACACACACACACACACACACACTAATAAATTAATAAGAAAAACCTCTAGGGAGGCTGCCCTGAGCTGAGGGGCAGGAATGCTCTCTCCACTGCTTACTAGCTGTGTGGCTGGCATTGCTGACGTGGTCCCTTAAGCCTCAGTTTCCTTGTCTGTAAAGTGGTGCTAAAGGCCAGTATGTTACTGGGAAACCTCAGATCCTCATGGGTAAAAAGGGTCCTGACAACAGATGCCTGGCCTCTCTCTCTGCCTGCTGTGAGGTCTGCTCTGGCTGAGCCAGTGTCTCAAGCAGCTAGGCAGCTTACCTGCTGGGCATAGCCTCGGAACATCGGGTTGACCAACTTGATCCCATGGGACAGGCTGGTGGGGACCACATAGCTTGGCCTGTGGGGAGACCAAACCTGCTAGCCTAGGTGGCCAGCCTTAAGCTACACCATTTGGCAAGGCAAGAGGGCAAGGCAGATCAGACCCCATAGGGGCTGTTCCCACCACCTCCACTGGCCCCACTAGCCAGGAGACAAGTCCATAGCATCCACAACTGGAAGCAAGACACCAATGCTGCCTGAGCTAGCAGAGGTCCCAGGGTGTAGTGTGGTGGGGGTGGAAATTTACTTAATTTCACAGTAAAATGTATATATATAGCTTTCCTCATTATAAACAATATATGTTCAACACTGAAAAACCTAAAACTACACAAAAGTACAATGAAATACTATCTATCCCCACCATGTCCCCACCCACAAGTGCTGCACAGTAGGACCATAGCAGTGTTCCATAGAAGAGCAGGCTAAAGTGCACACAAGGATGCCACAGGAACTTGGACCTCTGACCCATGGATCAGCACACAATCAGCTTCTTAGTCCACTTCCAACCTAGTGCGTGCCTGTGGCTCATGCTCAAGTGCTCGCAACTCCACTCTTTTTATTTTTATATCTGCTGTTTGTTTGCTTGCTTATGGAAGCCTGAGGTCCTTTTTGTTACAGTTCGGGAGAAAAAGGACAGGGCAGGAATACTATAGACCTTTGGAGTTGCTGGGAGGAGAGATGGGAGGAAGAGGTAGAATTGGTCCTGAGTCAGGGACTAAGAAAGCAGGCAGGCTCAGCAACAGAGGTCCAAAGTGACTAACAGGAGCCTTCAGGGAAAGGCTAGGAAAGCCAGAGGCTCAGGACAAGCAAGGTGAGGGTTTGGGCCAGGATATGAAGCAGGAACAGAGAGAGGGAAGTAATGAGGGTGTGTAACCTTTCATTTCCAGAGGAGACCCAGCCACAATCTTCATCTTTAAATTCACTTCACTCGGCCACAACCCTGGCTTGGCAGGCACCTAGCACCCTACCCCACCCCTAACTCCAGCCTCAGCTAAGACCTGACCCCAACAAGATGGTCTCCAGGCCTCAGGAGAGACATCTGTCAAAACAGCTGCCATCCAGGCTTGCTGTCATCTCAGGCCCTGGCTCCACTGTCACAAGCTCTGCAGCTGGGAACAAGACGGATGCCTCATGCTTGGTATATCTGTCTCCCCACTCACCAAGGGAACTAGATAAAACTAGACAGGCAGAACAGGCTTGAAGTGAGTGCGCATGTGCCACCGAGAGGACAGGCAGTCCCACCCAACACATCTAACCAAAGCCAGACTCACACTCACCGCTTCTTGTGCCACACCTCAGAGATCAACTTCTGGTAACTTTTGCACAAGGCTGGCTTCTTGTCTGTGCGCACCAGGCCACCACACTCCAGGAAGAACTGGGTGAGCGGGGGGCTGGGTTGGGGGTAGAGAGCCAGGATAGAAAAGAAATGGGAGGTACACGGTGTTATTAAGGAGGAGCTAGAGATGGTCTAAATGGTGGAAGGAAACAGCCAGCTTTTAAGGTTACCCTGACTCCACCCATGCCCACACATATACACTCAAACTAAATAAATAGAATATCTTTTTTTTTTAAGGAGCAAAGTTAACAACAAAAGATGGGAACGGCCATGGAAGATAGGGCCACCACGCCCAGACCTCCCTGCAGATGACTAAAAGCCCGCCTCCATCAAAATCCCCTAAATTCATAGTAAAGTCCTGAGAGGCAGGACCCTTAAGTAGGTATCATATTACTATGGGATGCTGGGTCAAGGCCCAGGCCAGTCTCATTGGTATCCTTACAGAGGAATTTTGGACACACAGAGCAACACCAGACATGTGCACAGAGGAAAAGCCCTCATGAACACATAGCTGCCTGCAGAGAGGGAAGGGCCTGGGAAGAGACTGCTACAGAGTGGGCTTCCAGAACTGAGAGACAGGAAGGCCTTCTCAGCTATAGGAAGCCAATACCCCTCTCTCCTGAGTCAGATGGGAGTTTCTGCCACAGGTCCTAAGGCTGGGACCCTGGGAATGAACAGAGTGGAGCTGCCCTGCTCCCTACAGTGCCCACACTGCAGGACCGTCAGGCATGGGGCACCTCCTTGCCTCCCCTTTCTGCATATTTTTGGAAGTTATCACACTGCAAGAAACCACATATTCCTATTCTTACACACACACAGCAAACAATATCAACTGACCATATTACTAAGACAGGCACTGTGAGCCTTTGGGGGCTATCCTTCCAGGCATCTCTAGGTATTCACATCTGTTCCCCTTCCCTCCTCCTTGTGTGTCCTATGTGTTAACATACATAGGAAAGGGGGAGGGCTGCTGGGCTTGCTTTACCACTATTGTGTCAGTTGTATGTGTGTGTGTGCGTACATGTGTGTGTGTACACGAAACAATGATCACACATTGTCTCAATCACAACTGTGAACAGGCCTGCACCCCATCTGGCACAGCCTTTCTTCCAGCTTGGTTCTGCACCACTCACTTCAGTAATTGTCGGCCTATGTCCCCCCACATGAGTGGCTACAATGAATTTACCTTCTTGCAGATAGGCCACATGCACACAGTGTTGGGGTGAAACCCAGGGCCTTGCACATGCTCTGTAAACCCTCCAGCAGTAAGCTACACTACACCTGCCTATCATGCCTTCTCCTCTATCTGAGGGCTCACATGAGACTTAAAGGGACGGCAGTCACCAGGCATGCCTGGTTTTAGGGGTTTTGAGATGTATCTTATGGAATTCCATAGCCAGTGTGCACCACACGGGTGGAGGCTGCTGCTCTTTGTAGGTTTTGCTGGGACAGCCTCTGCCCTCCCCTCAGATGACAACCTACCAGTTGGACAAGGCCTGCAGGGCAGCGCTCATGTAACAGGAGTTCCCCAGGTTCTTCATGCCCGTGAGGCCTACAGACAACATGGAGGAGAAGGGCTGAGAGGCCTGTCTAGGAAAGGGCCCTTACAAGTCTCTCCACTGAGCTCTCTAGTAGGACCCCAGTCCTACTAGATCACAACAGGACTGTTTCACCCAGAGACCTTCCAGGAAGTCAGCAGAGCGGCTGCTCGGAACACCTAAACAAGGCTGTGTGTGCCAAATAAACAGCCCCTTAGCTACTCTGCCCAGCTCAGGCTCCAATCAACACAGATGAGGAGGTCACATACACAGAGCCTCTGCCCAGCGCATCACAGAGCTGAGACAGGGATGACCATGTCTCCAGGGACAGCACATTCTGTGTGCCTGTGGCCCTGCCGACTGTGCCATGGTAGCTGGAGCCCAGCAGAGACAAGCCCCTGGTGCTTTCCATGCCCAGCCTGACCCAACAGCTCCTCTTGTTGCCGGCCATTACCTCGAGGCTTCAGGTCATCATCCTCAGACTCAGACTCTCCTTCATCAGCCACAGCAATGGGGACAGCTTTCAGAGGGTGGGAAGGTGGTGGGGAGTCCTGTGTTAAAAACCCAGAGAGAAGAAACTGGGGTGAAGAGGGAGACCTGGATGTACTCATCTCCTCCTAAGGAAGAGAGTGCAGCCCCTCAGCATCTAGGCTAGCCAGAATGAGCCCAACCAAGTGAAGGACATGAAGCAAGAGGGGCGATAAGGGACCTTGCTCTGAGAACTCCCAGACTTGCCTTTCGTTTGCAAGAACTGCTGCTTCCTTTAGAAGGCTTGTGGGGCAGGAGAGGAACAAAGAAAAACCATGCAATCCCAGTTTCCTGAGCAAGCCAGTACCAACTACTGCACACATCTGTACATTCTTACCACTTGACACAACAAAAATGGACATTATACAATGTTACAGCCTGACTGCAGAGCCATCTCAGTGCTTAGCAAAATGCACTGCTCCTGCAGAGGACTCACATCAGGGGGCTCACAACTGTCTACCTCAGCTCCAGGGGATCCCCTAACTTTCTCTTGTCTCCCTCCACCCCACTTCCTGCTCCTGAATGAGTATGCACAAACATATGTGCATACATAGAAGAAAAAAATGCAATCTTTTCTCCCCTCTTTTTTCGAGACAGGGTTTCTCTGTGTAGCCCTGGCTGTCCTGGAGCTCACTCTGTAGACCAGGCTGGCCTCGAACTCAGAAATCTGCCTGTCTCTGCCTCCCAAGTGCTGGGATTAAAGGCATGTGTCACCACTGCCTGACTTCTCCCCTCTTTTTAAAAATCAGAAATAAAAACCTTTACAAATATCTCCCAGTCACACTGTATACAATAAATGCTTTCACTAAGGAGTTATGACAAGTTGCCTCAGCCAGCAGACATCACAGCAACATGCACATCCCTACTTGCACATCCAAACCTCCTCCACCTACCAACACAGGTGTCTATACACCACATGTGTCTGTCCACACCCTCATACACAACAGCCTGATCTTCCAGGGTTGCTTGTCCAGCCTGACAGAATGGTTTGCTGGCCCCTGTCAAGGCTGGGCCTCCCACCTGAGGCGTGCTCAGCTCTGTGGCTGCGGGGCTGTGCTCTCCCAGTGGTTTCCACAAAGGAGCACACTGCGGCGACTCCTCTCAGATTCCCCAGGATATACTTTAGCTGGGGACTACCTGTGACCTTACTGCACCCACGTAGCCGCAGATGGACCCGTGCACCTACCCAACCCTCCCTGCTCCAGCTCAGCTGTAGCCCACAGCCCTACATGGGCTTAGTGAACACTTGCTGACAAGAACTCCTTGCCACACACTTCCTCTGGACTCTCACTGCCCCATCTGGACACTGTTGCCAACAAGCAGCCTGAGCTCTGCGCTGGATACCTGCTCTGAGAGCCTGGCTGAGGAGCTGGGCATGTGGACTGCCAGACGCTGCTCCAGAAAGACTTCGCGCTCACAGGCGTAGCACCAGACCCGGAACGTGGTCAGGTTCACAGTCAGGTTGTGCTTTTTCACCTGGAGAGTAAGATCCAAAACAAGGTCAAAGAGAACTTGATCAAGTAGGTGTCCTGACCCAGCGAGCCCCGCCTCCCACCCCCAGCCAGGGCTAGTGTGGGGGTTTGTGCCTGCTTTGCTCTTAGCAACTCTGCAGTGACTATGCTGTGACTGTGCTCCCTTCTAGGCCCAGCCACCAAGACCTAGGGCAGGGAGATGGAGCTAGGAGGCTGCTGGCAAGGGCTATGCCCTAGGTTTCCCAGCCACCACACCCACCTGTGCATGAATGCTGCTATGGTCAGCAAAAGACTCTCCACAGCCAACGTAGGGGCAGGTGACCTGGGAAGAGAGGCAGTGAGAATGGACTGGGACTCACAGTATTCGTTCAGTGAGTACTAACTCTACCTCAAGGCAGTGTGGCTTGCCAATAGCCAACATATGACTGAAGGTCTCCTACCCCACCTAAAATAACACAGGCCTATGCAACCAAAGAGGAGGGTGGCCATCAAAAAATGTAGCCCTGAACCGAGTGAAGTAGACACCATGCCTAGATGCTGGGTCAGAACTTGTCCCTTTACTCCACAGGCCAGGAACCAGGATCCTGGGCTGTGCAAGAGACACTGAATGGGGCAGAGGGTGTTCAAAACACAGGGTGGCAGCAGCTGGAGCCCAACACAAGCCAATGTCCCAAGATAGGGTCTGCTCACCTCTGACCCTGCCTTTGGCCTCACATTTGTCTCTTCCAGATCTGCCCTCCTCTCAAACCCAGGCTCAGAGTGTCCATCACGGACCTTTATCCCAGTCTGGAAGACAGTGGCCACCATACTCCCCCTTCTCCAGGAGAGCCTGGTGTCATGGAGGATAACTTTTGGCTGTGACCATGGTCACAGCATAGCATTGTTGTATCAGCCTCCCATGTCTGTGCTCTGGAAGACCAAGGGTTCCCATGAAGTGGTAGCATGCTTCTGTGAGCCCTTCTGGCTGTCTCCTGGGTACCTGGAGTACTGTGACAGGCCAGGGCACAACTGGTCCCATAATTTGTGCAAAGACGGACTTGGTGCTGACACCTCCTAACATCATCTTTCTGGCTCTGCTGTTGGGTTTCCTTTTAAGACAAGGTATGCCAGGTAACCCAGGGTAGCTGTGCAGACCAGGCGGACTTCGAACCTGTGACAATCCTCCTGCTTCTGCTTCTCTTAGACGAGGATTACAGGTGTGCATCATCACACCCAGCTTCCTGGAGTTTTTTTATTTCTGCAGATATTTTTTCCCTTGAAGGTGGTGGCCCTCCCCTTTAATCCTAACTTTCAAGAGGCAGGTTAATTTCTTTAAGTTCAACCCTGATTTACACAGTGAGTTCCAGGACTTCAGGGCTACGTAAGGAGATCCTGACTTTAAATTAAAAAATAAAAATAAGTAAATAAATAAATAAATAAATAAATAATTTTTTTTGCAGAGATGTGGTAGCATATGCCTTTAATTTTTTTTTTTTTTTTTAAAAAGGGGTTTCTCTGTATAGCCCTGGCTGTCCTGGAACTCACTCTGTAGACCAGGCTGGCCTCGAACTCAGAAATCCACCTGCCTCTGCCTCCCAAGTGCTGGGATCAAAGGCGTGCGCCACCACCGCCAGGCCCAACGCCTTTAATTCTTGGGAGGCAGAAGCCAATTCTGGTTGGATGCCAGCTTGGTCTACAAAATAGGACAGTCAGGGATACACAGAGAAACCCTATCTTCTCTAATAATAATAATAGTAGTAGTAGTAGTAAAAATAATAATAATAATTATACAAATAATATACAAATTTACAAATAATATACAAATTATACAAATAACTATACAAAACAAATTTTAAATAAAAAATAAAATCCAAAATTATTTTTTATTTAAAATTTGTTTTGTACTAAAAAGAAAAAAAAACAAAAAACAGGGCCTCTCTATGCAGCCCTGCTGTCCTAGAGCTCAATATGTATACCAAGCTGGCCTTTAACTCACAGACAAAATACTTGCCTCTGCCTCCTGAGTTGTAGGATTAAAGGTATATACCACCATACATGGCCTTTTTTTTTTTTTCTACACACAGCCTTTCAAAAAGAAATTTTTAATAACATTTTGAGCAGGCAGTGGTGGCGCACGCCTTTAATCCTAGCACTTGGGAGGTAGAGGCAGGCGGATTTCTGAGTTTGAGGCTAGCCTGGTCTACAGAGTGAGTTCTGGAATAGCCAGGGCTACACAGAGAAACCCTGTCTCAAAACAAAAAAAAATTTTTTTTTGAGCATGATTATAAAATATACTACATATTTATAGAAAAATATAATACTAATAGAGAAAAGTAAAAATCACTTGTGACTCTACACCCCAGAGAAAAGCAGCCCATCTTGATACAGCAGCCTTGACTCTCATTTTTCTTTTTTTTTCTTTTTTTTTTTTTTTGGTTGTTCTTTTTTTTCCGAGACAGGGTTTCTCTGTGTAGCCCTGGCTGTCCTGGAACTCACTCTGGAGACCAGGCTGGCCTCGAACTCAGAAATCCGCCTGCCTCTGCCTCCCAAGTGCTGGGATTAAAGGCGTGCGCCACCACTGCCCAGCTCATTTTTCTTTTCTTTCTTCTTTCCTTTCTTTTTTAAGACAGACTCCATGTAGCCCTGGCTATGCAAACCACGCTTGTCTCAAAATGTAAAGCCACATGTCACCACACCTGTGTCCTCCACTCTGAGAAGCAACAACCACTGCACTAAGGGATTCCCTGGATGCCGAGGAGGATCTGCATGAGCCTAGCACAGTCATATGTCTGCTCATTCTACCCTGTTCCCACTGGAGGGACTGTGGACAGTGTGACTACCCCCAGTTTACATACAGGGAAGCAGCACGGGAGCCATTGCTGCTGTGAGAAAGGCCAGGCCCCAGCCAAGTCTCCACACGGGTATAGTGGGCAGACACAAGCACAATTCATGAAGATAGGATTGCCTGGCTCAGAGCCCTCTCTAGTTTGGTTTTCTTTTGTTTCTCTTCATGGCTGCCAGAGTAAACCATTCTAGGGACTATCTCTGGAGCCTGAACCTGAAGTAGTAGCCACTGGGGTTAGGTATTCCCAGGCCAGAGTTCAGATTAGGCCAAGCCCGGGGAATGTGAGGATCCTTTACCTGGAGGCAAGCCCATAGGTTAGGTCCAGCAACACCACATGACTGGCAGGTTCCCTGTGGGACAGCAGTAGGAGAGAAAGGTGTGAGTGGTCAAGGGAGGGAAGCACAGGGCATCTTCTCCTGTTACCTGCAACTCACTAACTGCAAAGGCCTTGGCTTCAGAGTCCTTCACCAGTGGAGCGCCTGTGGACACTTTCATCTGAGTGGGTTTCTAAAAGAACATGTCTGCAAAGGTATGTCTAATCACCCCAGCTAAACCTCCAATGGACTAGCAAGCAGACCACTCACACTGACCCTCCCCTCCCTGAGTGCCAGGGCTCCTCCCAGTTCTCTGCCAGCAGCACAGTCCCTGGGTGGCTGCACTGGGTTCACTGTCAGCCCTGCTCTCGGCCTTGTCCCAGTGACGCTTTTTAAACACCTTGAGCCTTATTCTGGAAGTCTTTGGATATCCAGAGAGATGCTGAAGACAGACCCAGCTGATCCTCACACTCAGATCCCCCACCTCCTGCTCACTGCTGAAGAAAAACCTTTTGGTCTGCTCACCTCGTTTGTTTTATTTTGAGACAGGGTCTCACTATGTAGCTGGGGCTGGCCTGAAACTCTGCTCTGTAAACCAGCCTGACCTGGAACTCCTAGAGATCCACCCGGCTTTGCTTCCCAAGTGCTGACAGCCCCAGGGCCTTGCTTGCCCTCCAGTAGAGCCACACCCTCAGTCCATGGGCTTTTTACAGAATTTCACTTCAACAAACAGAAGGCAACAGTAGCTGTGTGTGACTTAGGAAGGAAGCTCATCTTCCCCTGCAGACGCCCCAAACAAAGTAAGAAGACATGGAAGGCTAGGGTGAGGCTGGGCAGTACTGCACTTGCCCAGAAGGAAAACAAGAACACGTCTATCCGCTCATCCCTGCCTTAGGAAGGCAGCGTACCTAGCCAGCAGAAATGGATGGAGCCATTAGTGACCCTCAGGGGGTTTCATCTAAACTGATTAATGGTAGCAGGATCCAAGGTCTGGAAGAAAGCTCTGAAGCAGATGCCAGCAGGGCCATTACGTAGAGAAGGCTCTGCAGAGCTGGCGGCAGGGCAACACTGCCCAGCCTCACAAAGGTCCCCCCAAGCACATGACAGCCTTAGGTTGGGCCCTAGTTCCTGAGGACTGTTCTTCTACCTTAGATTTAAGCAGCAAATCCTCTTTGGTCACCTCCCCTATGCAGTCTAGGTGAGGGCAGAGGTCTCTGGCATCTCCCATTCTGGCCAGCCTCCCCTGTAAGGAGATACAGCAATCCCAAGTTAACAGGAGCCCCTGTTGATAAGACTACAGGGGATGAGAGGTTCCTGGCATGGCTGCTTACCAGCTGGTAACCCAGTAAGGTGCTTGCCTCCCTGGGCTTCCTGAGCTAGTCTGAGAAGAGAGCAGCTGTCCCGCTGGCTTGGTATGAGGGCCCACAGAGGTAAAGGGAGTCAGAGCTGGACTCAGCTCAGTAGACAGTGTACTGGACAATGCTAGGTGTGAGGCTTGGACTCACTGGTGAGGAGACACTGAAGTCCTGCCCATCCCTCAGGAACGCCAAACCACCTTATCCAGACCCGGGGCGGAGAGGGGTGGACAGGGGTGGACAGGGGAGGTACAGGTGTTTTAGAAAGAGGTCAACTCCACCAAGTAGACAAACAGAGGCATGGCTGGCTGTCCATGCTACCTTCTCTGATCAGGCAGGGCTTCCTCCTAGGGAGCCTGAGGGCCCTGAAGCCACAGTCTCGGGGAGAAGCTTAATGATAGGTCCCATACCAAAGGCAGCACAAAGTGCACTGCCTTCAGGAACCTCTGAGGACAAAGACTGAAGTGGCTGAGCACTGACAGATTACTTTGCCTGGAAGCAGGGTGGAAGAGGTCACCAGCAGTGGATCTGGGTGACAGATGTCACTTTGCTGCTTCAGTTTAAGTGACACACTCATAAGAAAAGCAAACTGGGATATTCTAAAAGTACTAGGGCAGAGTAGCTAAGTCCTTCCACATGTGACAGACACTCCTCCCAATGTCCTTCTGTTTCTTCTTTTTTCTAAATTATTTACATCCCAAACACTGCCCCCCTTCTCGGTCCCCCCTCCTCTGTTTCTTTCTCTTTCTTTAAATCAGAAAAGAAAGGAAAAGAAAAGAAAAGAAAAGAAAAAGGAAAACGTGTCTGGAAAAAGCCATGCTTTCCTGAAGGAGCGGCCGCACTGTGACCATCCAGAGCTCACTTGGCAGCTACACTCCGAAGGCTAGGAAGGGAACACAGGACACTCTGACATGTGTTTGCAAAATTCTGGGAATCTGATTATTTTAAAAGGAGACATCAGGCAGGTCTGTAGTGGTGCATGTCTCTAATCCCAGTACTTGGGAAGCAGGATAATCAGAAGTTACAGGGGCTGGAGCTATATGACTCAGCAGTTAAGAACATTGGCTGTGAGAAGTAGTGTGGCACACGCCTTTAATTCCAGCACTTGGGAGGCAGAGGCAGGTGGATTTCTGAGTTCGAGGCCAGCCTGGTCTCCAGAGTGAGTTCCAGGATAGCCAGGGCTACACAGAGAAACCCCTGTCTCGAAAAACAAAAAACAAAACAAACAAATAAACAAACAAACAAAAAAAACACTGGCTGCTTGCTGGGTGAGAATGGTGCATGCCGTCAATCCTGGAGGAAAAGGCAGCGGACCTCTTGAGTTCCAGGCCAGCCTAGTCTACAGTGAGTTCCAGGACAGCTAGGGAAACACAGAGAAACTCTGTCTTGAAAAACCAATAAAATAAAATAGATAAATAAAATAAAATAAAATAAAAAACAAATCCGGGCTTAGAGCCTTAGAGGCAGAGGCCAGTAGAACTCTGTGAATTTGAGGCCAGCCTGGTCTACAGAGTGAGTTCTAGACCAGCCGGGGCTACATAAAGAAACAGTGCCTCCAAAGAAAGAAAGAAAAACAAAAAAGAAAGAAAAAAAGAAAAAAAGAAAGAAAGAAAGAAAGAGAGAGAGAAAGAGAGAAAGAGAGAAAGGGAGAAAGAAAGAAGTGAAGGGAGAGAGGAAGAAGTAAAGGGAGAGAGGAAGGGAGGAAGGAAGAAAGGAGGAGGAGGGAAGGAACGCAGGGAGAAAGAAACAGTTAAAAATAAATAACAACAATAAAGCCCACAAAACACCTGCTTCAGTATTCTAGTACTTCAACAGAATCAGTTTGGGAAGTTAACAGCTGACTCTGGCTCAAACTGCTGCCAAGAAAGGTTCAAATTGACCAAAGATGCAAATGGTTCCAAGAGTGCCCTCGTAGCCAGCCAGGGCTGCATCCCCTGGATGCTACAGGTGGACGAAGCATGTCCCCTCTCCACCCCACAGCTTCAGCCAGACACCATGCTGAACAGAGTCTTGTACCAGTCCAGTAACAGCCCTTCCTGTCTCTCAGCTGCTGTGATGGCAGTACAGCACAAGAGACGGTTCCTTCAGTCTCAAGTCTTGCCATTGGCCATCCCAGAGGGCAGGTCAAAAAGCAGGTCCCAGGCTTCAGGCCTCACACCTTTGCACTCCATGGGTCCCCAGGGTGGGGCCTGCAGAGCCACCATGCTGGTCCTGCTCTCTAACTTATAGAAAAAGCAAACAAAGATGAAGCTTCTCTGTGCACTCCGCACCCCTTTCATTCTGAGGGTTCTGGGGCCCTGTGGCTTCACCCCTCTTCTATCTCAAATGGCAAATGCCCAGCACAAGAGCCACATGTCATTAGCAAAAGCAACTGAAAGGGGATCTGTGGCCTTCTGGAGAGTCCACTCCCCTGTCAGCACTTGGAGTGGGTGGGGCCTACCTGACTCAGCGGCACACACAGGAGGCTGATGTGTCCATTCTCTGTGGACAGTGACCGGCTGCCGAGAGGCTCTGCAGGAAAGCCTCAGCAAAGCACCTGGGGGCGAACAAAACAGTTCATACAGAATCTCCTTTAAAAACTGCTCGGCTGAAAATGTCCCCATGCTGCCTAGAGGAAGTCATGAATAATGGGCTGTCTGGGAGTTCCACAGGCTTTGCATTCCACATGGACAGTGACACCCTGCTTCCAGGACAGTTATAGAACTGGCAGACAGCCTCTCTGGGCAAGAACACCTGTCTCCGCTCTTGCCACTGAGTCCCTCGAATCACCTTTTAAGCCTTTCCAAAACCCTGAGCTGTTCAGAGCACCAAGTCTTCAGCCACCAGGGGTTAAAACACTACCAAGCCACTTCCCTGCTTCCTAGGGTGGGCCACAGTCTCCCAGATGTGGACAGTTCAAAGAGGGAGGGGCAGTTAGAAGGTAACTTCGAAAATGGCCACATGACAACAATAAGAGGGTTCAAAGTTCTAAATTCCAAGCCTAACTTGAAGCCAGGTTTTATTCCCCAGTGCAGAGGCCAAGTGCCTGCTAGCACTGGCCCAGGACTATTTTGGGCAGGGGTGGGGTTTAGAGTCCCAGTCCCAATGGCACCCTTCCAGAGGGATGAGACAAGGTTTGGGGAGCCTGGTTATGATTCTGATGATCAGAACAGGATCATGACAGGGTTTTTTCCCATACAAAGTCTTACTATGTAGCCTAGGCTGGCCTAGAATTCACTGTACACTCCAGGCTGGTTTCAAACTCACCTCCTACCCCATGCCCCACGAGAGAAAAAAAAGCCCAGTGGCTAAGAAGACTCAGAATCTTCTCTTGGAAGAGACAGGAAGGGTTTCACTGAGTGTGTCCAGGACCAAGCACTGGCTGCTCAGAGGGTAGTCAGCCTCACCAACAGTTGGTATAGGTCCATACAGAACCTGACTCTAAACCACCCGGCAAACTCTCAACTGAACCAGAGCTGCTGAGCTCATGGACCCTACAAGGTAACCCCACTGCATCACTTGCTGCCACTTGTACATTACTTTTTTTTTTTTTTTGGTTTTTTGAGACAGGGTTTCTCTGTATAGCCCTGACTGTCCTGGAACTCACTCTATAGACCAGGCTGGCCTCGAACTCACAAATCCACCTGTCTCTGCCTCCCAAGTGCTGGGATTAAAGGCGTGCGCCACCACCGCCTGGCCACTTGTACATTACTATGACATTTGGTTCTGGAGCATGGGCATGCCATCCACAGCTGCATACAAGGAAGTTTAAATGAGAGAGTAACCCCACAAGTGATGGCACCCACCTATCACCTCAGCATTTAGGTTACTGAGGCAGGAGGATTTTGAATTCTAGGTTTGTCTGCGCTATAGAGAAGGGCAAAAAAACCAAAAACCAAAAAACAAAAAACCTCAACCAAGAGGGCAAGGGTTATGGCTCAGCTAGCACAGGAGACACATGCTTGCCTGATATATATGAAACTCTGGGTTTGAGTCCCAACACTGTGTAAAACTAGTGGCACATGCCTTTAATCCTAGCATTTGGGGAGCAGAAGCAGGTGAATTCTTTGTGATTTCAATGCCAGCCTGGTCTACATTTAAGTTCCAGGCTAGCCAGATTACATAGTGAAATCCTGCTTCAAAAATACATAGATAGACAGAGGCTAGAGATATATGCTTAGCCATTACTGCTTGCTGCTTTTCCAGAGGGTCTGAGTTCAGTTCCCAACACTCACAACAGTAGCTCACAGCCACCTGTCACTCCAGCTCCAGAGGAATGCCACACCTACCTCTCTAAAAGTGTATACACACACACACACACACACACACACACACAGAGATGTGTGCAAATATGCATGCATATATGTACATGTATACACGCATGCACACACACATACATGCACACATATATGTGCGCTCATACACAAATTAAAAAAAAAAAAAAAGCCAGGTGTAGCGGCATATATCTTTAATCCTTGAGGGTTGGGAAGAGGGCAGAGGCAGGTTGGTCTACAGAAATGGATTCTAGTTAGTCAGGATACACAGTGAAACCCTTTCTCCAAACAAAAAAACTAATAAATCTTTTTTAAAAAAAACCACCAACCTGGTGGTGGTGGCGGCAGCACATATCTTGAATCCCAACACTCAGGAGGCAGAGGCAGGTGCAGCTCTGAGTTCCAGGCCAATCTGGTGCATAAAAGAGTTCCAGCACAGCCAGTGTTATAGAGAAACCCTATCTGAAAAAAACTAAACCAAACTAAACAAACAAAACAAAAACAAATCAACCAACTGAACAAACAAACAATAGCAGAAAAAAAACAGAGAAGTTGGGCATGGTGACACATGCTTCTAATACCCAAACAAAAACTAAAACCACAAACAGAGGAGAGAGGCAAATGAGAGAGAGGGTGGCTCTCTTCTCTTACAAGAAGGTGGGCAAAACATCACTGAACAATTAGCAAGCTAGCGTATGGAGTGCACATTAGATAATAGTGTTTTTAAGAATTTACCTGGAGTGGGGATGAGGGTGCACATGTGTACTCGTGTGTGTGGAAGCCAGAGGCCAACCTTGGATGTCACTTCTCTGGAGCCTTGTTTCTTGAGACAGTTTCTCTCACAGAGCCTGAAGCTCGTTGATTACGCTGGCTGGTCAGGATCTCCCCATCTCCAGTGCCAGGATTATAGGCATATACCACATACCCACATTTGCGCAGGAGTTCTCCCCAGCACTGCTAACAACTGAACTGTTCCCAGGACCCTTCCTAAGCACCAGCACCCTAGAATTTGTAGGCATTTGGAGATATGGACTTGGGAAAGATAATTAAATAAAAATTAGATCTCTGTGGAGGGCCGAGTGGGACTTAAATCTCTGAGCCTCAAGCACAGAGAAGCTGAGGAGCTGTCACTCAGTGAGGCCACATGAGCACAAGATAAAGGTGCCGACTGACGCCACCTTCACCTCAAGCTCTGAGCTCCAGAACTTTCGAGCCTTACTTTTGGTTATTTCAGCAGGCCCACCTGTCGCACTGTGTCACAGCGGCCTTGGAGAATGGCCACTGCAGAGGCTTTGCAGGAGAAAACCCAAGCTCTGGCTGTGCATGATGACTTCCTCTCTCTAGTGATTTGATTGCTTGAGAATTTGGGCATAAAGGGGCCAGAATACCTGTGCTTACTTTTCCATGAGTCAGCAGCAGTGACATTAGGAAATGCAGATATGGAAGATGAAGAAAAAAGGCCAATAATCAGGGAAGGCAGGAGAATCAGGGCTCATCTCCATTAAAGTACAGAGTGCTGGGTACACCACCACACCACTGTGCAGCGGCTCTCAGGGACCCACCAGACCACACCCCCATGTCTAAAGCTGTAGAGAAGATAAAGGATGGAGGCAAAGAGCACACACCTCACTGGCCCAGAGACCTGAGTTAAGATGCAGTACCTGCAAGGACAGTGAGCAGGAAACCCGGGAGCCCCACCCTCAGGGGCTGGCTGGGGGCGGGGCCTTAGAGGGGCAGC
>JADRCD010218462.1:0-33671 GCA_019843815.1 Montemys delectorum | reverse complement strand
CACACACACACACACACACACACACACACACACACACACACACACACCATACTCAGAGACTTGTTTTCTAAGTGGTGACAATTCAGTGATTATCTAGTAAGTATTGTGGGGAACAAGACAAGATTTATAGTTCAAAAGGTTGGCTGGAGGTTCTTTTCCAGGACATGCACAATGGTCTATGTAATAAACATAGTTTCATAACAGAGACTTTTTTTTTTTGCTTAAAATCCATTTTTATTTTTTATTAGATATTTTCTTTATTTACATGTAAATTTCTCCTTTCCCAGTTTCCCCTCCAACAAACAAACAAACAAACAAACAAAACCAACAAGAACAAACCCCTGTTGCCTCCCCCCTCTCCATGCTTGCCACCCCACCCTCTCCCACTTATTGGCCCTGGCATTCCCCTACACTGGGGCACAAAACCTTCACAAGGCCGAGGTCCTTTCCTCCTGAGAGGCTCTGACAATACCTGACTAATACAGATGTAGAAGCTCACAGCCATTCATTGAACTGAGTACACGGTCCCCAATGAAGGAGTTAGAGAAAGGTTCTATGGAGCTGAAGGGTTTGCAGCCCCTTAGGACGAACAACAATTACTAACTAGTACCCTCAGAGCTCCCAGGGACCCAACCACCAACCAAGGACTATACACGGTAGGACTGAATGTTCTGGCAGCATGTGTATAGTAGAGGATTGCAAATTCGATCATCATAACAGAGACTTCTAACTGGCTCAATCACGGTTGAGCCAAACACTCAGAAGCAGTGGTTCTTAAACCAGCTTTGTAGCTTAGAGTCTGGCCCTTTGCCAAACATATATTTTCTATTTCTTTTTGATGATCACCATATCTGTGTATCTAGTCTTGGTTAACATGATAAAGTTATTTTGTGACTATTTTTTAGTTATTTTTCCTTAACTGTATTGCCTTTGTTCTATGGGGTAAGAACGTAAGCTTTAGAGCACACTTTCATATACATGTCTATATCCAAAATATACCCTTGCATATCTCTTTCCTCCCTCCCCCCATTTTTCTGTCTTGAAACTTTCAAGGCTTTTTCTTCCATACCCCTGATAAAGTGACTGTGACATCAGCTCCTACCTCAAAGTTTGTGGACCAACTTCTCTGTACTATGTTTTTCCTTTAGGACTGTTGGCCGAATTTATGGGAATTCTCTCTACATCTCTGTTTGCATAGAACATCTGACACAATCCTTTTAATTAGCAGAGTTACTGCCTTGCCCTGAGGATTTCCCAGTACCAGAATATCTTTCCAGGCCATTTCTGAGAACCCCTCAGCTGTTGGGCTTATTCCAGAAATTCTTTCTAGCCCTTATATTATGTGGGGCAGTAGAGGTCACAACCCACCATCATACTGAAACCTAATGGTAATATCAACTATGCCAGAGTATGACCCCCAGAAACTGACATCAAGGGCTTTTTAGAAATGTCAGGGTATTACCAGGAAAATGCATGTACATAATAAAGAGAAAAGAAGGAAAGAGCAGCCCAGAGAGTCAACTGATTATCATGTTGGTCTATAACCTGTAAGAGAAGAAGGCTAAGGGACTGTAGCTAGTTCATAGGAAGAGCATCTCCTACACACCCCTTTTAGGCTAGTGAAAATCTTCAAAATGCATTTGTTGTTTTATGTCAACTTTGTGATCTACTAACAGAGGCGTACTTATTTCTCGGAAAGTAGTTTGCTAAAGCTACTTGTGAACACTTCATGCCTCTCTCCTAGCATCACCATATGTTCTTTACCAGACCACTGTATTTCATGAGAAACTGGATGCCTCCCAGTGGCCTGACAATATCTTTGTCCATACTCATTGTTAGGTCTGCAATAGGCCTGCTCATGCGCTATTCGGGATATTGTTCAGGGTCTTAGAGCTGATTCAATATGAAGCACTAACATCAATCATATTGATGCTGGTTGTGTCACACCACGTGTATAAATGTCAATGCAGCAAGGTTATTGGTGCTACAAGTCATGAGTATGACATTCTGGAACAACAACAGCATCCTGAAGTGTCATAAAAACCCCTCGTTCACATTTCAAATAAACTAAATGGAAGTTTACTTACGTGTAGCCACACTCCTAAAGGTGTAAAATATAGGGTTAAGATGAGTTGGAGATGTGAAATAGTCATTTATAAACTCTTAGTAACAAGAACTTACCATAACATAAAAATGATTGTTATCTCTGTTCTAGCAATTGATGTTAAAATATTGAAAAATAGATAGACTATAGATATAGACATGTCATAGGGAAAACAATACAGGGACATATTTGGCACTTAATTTATTAAAATACTGTACAATTTCCTCAGTCATGTTTATAAAATTTGTTATTAAAATATTATTTATTTTGGTTAAATACTAACCTTCCCTTTAGGAGGTTTTATTAAGGTAGATTAAATATTATCAACCTCCTAATTAAAAGTGGAATTGTATCACCTCTGATTTTTATAATTCTGTTTTATTTCCCTTCAGAAATGTTGCAACTTGTAAAAACCACATCTGCACAGATTTTAAACCCACTTTCATAGATTTCTAGAATGCTATGACTATTTTATTTTCATTTAGATATTATATGCACAAGAGTGATAATATTTGAAATATTAGAGTGCTAGGAACTGTTGTCTTTTAAAACTCGAGTATAAGAATGTAGATTAAATGGAATTATGAATTGAAATAAATTTTTTGGAATAAAACTTAAAATTTTAAGATGTTCCTCATTATTTTTGAGAGACTGTTAAGCTCTTCAACATGTACCAAACAGTAGTTCCTGTCCTGCAGGCACTTCTCCAGCTGAAATACTAATGTCACAGCAGAACAGACATCACTGAAAGTCATCACAGTTAGAAGACTAGTTTTATTTTTACAACAAATTAGAAAGTTCTTTGAATTTTCTTTGTCAGCTTTGTTATGTCCTTATATTAGTTTTTTCTCTGAAAGTTGAGAGGATTAAGATAGGTGTCTCATTATTTTAAAATTATATGAAAATAGCCATTAATTCAACAGGATAAATAGAAACTATAATTATACCATAAACATATTCTTTTACATTGATCCAAAGCCTATAAAAACTTTCAAGTTCTATAATAGGCTAGTCAGTGCTTAATATTATCACTTAGTAACAGTGTTTACCAATGTTACATTTAGATATATCAGTAGTAGTAGTAGTAGTAGTAGTAGTAGTAGTAGTAGTAGTAGTAATTTTATCCATTTCTTAGCAAAAACATTAAAGATAATTACAATTGCTTAAGCTAGGTGGACTCTATTGTAGTAGAGACAAGAAGTCAAATATTGATGGCTTGGGAAGAATGGCAGTTTTTATTCATAAAGAACAAACCAGAGCTGAGCAATTAGTGTCAAAGCCTCATGGAGTTCATATAGAACCCCATCTCCTACATACTGTCTAGCCCACTTTCCCTAGCATGAAACTAAAGACCAAGAATAGCTGCTGGATCATCAGCCATCCAAATGGCATGATAAAAGAAAACAGAGTTAACTTACAAATAATGATGTAGTCCAGCATATGTTTCTTATAGCTTATTTCATAGAAATATCCTTGAACTCTTTGATACAGTACCTTTTCTAGTAAGTGGTTTCTTTGCTAAAACTAGCTAGAGAAGAAGTTTTTCCTGGAATACAATATGTCTACTGAGCAACAAAGTTGCTATTGCTGAGACACTAAGGGGATGGTAGCCGGATGTGAGGTCACTCTGTATCACAGTGTGCTTGTCTTCAAAGAATCTATTGTCATCAAGACTCTATTTCAAAGAATTTGATTAAGTTTGACTCTCGAACCTCAGCTCTTAGCTTTTTCCTCTGGTTTCTGTACTGTGGCATGAATCTAATGTTCTGTTTTCAAGAAGCCTAGTTGGTGATGTGTTTGAACATCAGTCTTACTTCCCTATTTGACTTCATTCCAATAATATCGCTCAAGTCATTTTCCCAACTTGGATAGTCATTTAAGCTTTAGTCATAAGCCTCAGAGCCCTTCTCTGGTCACATCTCAGTTACCACAAGCAAGGATTTAACACCCTGCTCCTTTCCAGGAGTGTTTGTATATTAGTACCCTGAAATTACTGTGGAGTTTAGAATCCCAGGCAAGACCCTTTCTTAAGCTTTGCTACAAGATAGCTGTTCATTTTCTAGACCAATTGCTCAGTAGTCTCATTGCTGTATTTATTCTCATTTTGCTCTAATGTGTATAGTAACCTCTTTACACATTGCTTTGAGAAGTAGAAGGCTCTGTTTCCTTCCCACTGACATAATTTCACAAACATTCTCAAGTCCTAGTAGTGAAAGTGGAATCCTCAGAGATAACTCCTTTCTCTCCAGAACACTTTGTCAAATAAAACAGGGGATCACTGTGTACTCTCACAATGTCTTCCCAGTCTAATATTTCACGATTTCAAGACAGCTACAGCACATTTCCTTATTTATCTCTGACTTTCAACTGCTGGGTTCACTTCTTGGCAGGTGTTCTTTGGCAGTCTCTCGTGGATAGTCTACACACCTTCCAGCAGGAATGGCTTCAAAGAATTATTCTATTTACTGTTACTGATTACGCAACCCATCATTTTTGACAGCCATAACATGACTTCCTGGAATTAGGAGAACACATTGTTCTTAACTGGCAATATGTGGAAGAAATTTAAAAACAAATTCCCCAGAAAATAGTCTATAGTGAATTTTAAAGCCATTAAAACTAGTCTTTGAATCAAACACTATCTAAATTGTCTTCAGAGATCTAGAGGATACAATGATAGGGAATATTTGCTGCAAAAGATAAAGGTGGTTAAATGTGCTCCTTAGCTTCAGTAGATCAAATCTATGGTAATGAGGTCAAGTTCTTCTCAAGTCCCTGAACAAGTAAACTGGGTTGTGGATTTCCATCAAACTCAGAGATACAAAGGTAAATAGTAGCACTGTCCAAGAAACAGGGTTAAATTTATTACCCCCAAATCCAAGAAAGTCATTTTAAAGTAAGTTAATCTTGCCCTAAATTTTAGAACACTAAATAGTAGAACACTAAACGGAAAAAGATCCTTTGCATTGGGGTCTGAAACATCTGTTCATCCCTTTCTTTTCTCTCCATTATCATAATTCTGCCTAGCAATAATCTGTGTTTTTTCATTTGATTTCTTTGCCTCATGGTTTCTGTCACCCTTACAACTTATCATATGATATTACAACAAGTATTAGATAGCCTATGCTGTGGGAAGAGATTCTGAAAGTTTAGTGGTTTCATAGATCTGTGTGTGTGTACAAATATACAGGAACACACATACTTTCTTTTTTATTATTTATTTATTAGATATTTTCTTTATTTACAATATCTCCTTTCCCAGGTTCCCCTCCAAAAAATAAAAAAAAATAGAAATAAAATAAAATAAACAAAAAGTAAAATAATCCCCTGTTCCCTCCCCCCTGCCCCTGCTCACCATCCCACCCCCTCCTGCTTACTGGCTCTGGGCATTCCCAGAGATTCATTCAGATAAACATTCATTCAGATAAATATTCAGAGATTCTGAAAGTTTAGTGGTTTCATAGATCTGTGTCTGTGTACAAATATACACAGGAACACACATACTTTCTGTCTATGGGCATTCTATAGGCAGATCCCTTCAACAACAGTCAGGGCTCTAGTCTACTGCTATCTGTAATTACAGGATACCTTCCTCTTTAGCCACTAGAGTCACAACAATTAAAATAGAACATGCTAGAGAAGTGTCTAAGAGATTTTTTTTTTTTGCATTTTCAATTTGCTAGTTGTAGATAAAGGAGAGTAATGTAAATCTATTCTAGTGTGTGTCACACACACTCTCGTAAATTTTCCCTGTCCACTAGAAGTTCTCTGGATAGCTCCTATCATGATGGAAAGTTGTACTCTGTGGTCCACTCTTTGGATTAAGTTTCTCAAAGATGAGTCTTCTATTTATTTCTATTTTTTGTTTTAATCCTTTCCACCATTGTCCCCTCCCCTTCTCCTTAGAGAAGGGGATTCCCCCTTTGCTCTTACCCCACTCTAGACAGGGCTCATCCTCTCCCACTGAGGCCTAACCAAGGAGACTGGGTACGGGGAAGGAGATTCAATGGTAGGGAACAGTGACCAAGACAGCCCATGCTCCACTTGTTAGGGGTTACACATGAAGAGCAACCCGCTCATTTTCTACAAATGTGTTGGAGGCCTGGGTCCAGCCCCTGCATGCTCCATGCTCCTTGGTTTGTAGCCGAATCTCTGTGAGCTGCCGTAGATCCAGGTTAGTTGATTCTGTGGGTCTTGCAGTATCCTTAACCCCTATGACTTGCTCACTTCCATCCCCATCAGGTAGACTCCTTGGGCTCACCTGTTGTTTAACTGTGGGTCTCATCATCTGCCTCCATCTGCTGCTGGGTGAAGTCTCCCAGGAGACATTAATGCTAAGAGTCTCATAATTCTGTCAGGAGTTGGCTCTCTCTCATGGAATGGGTCTCAAGTTGGAGCAGTCATTTGTGAGCTGTTTCCTTAGTCTCTGCCCCATCTTTATCCCTGCACGTCTTGTAGGAAAGACAAATAGTCCATTGAAGGTTTTGTGGATGGATGTCCCCCCTCCCTCCTCTGGAAGTTCTGCCTGACTACAGGAGGTGGTCACTTCAGTCTCTATATCCTCCACTGCTAGGAATCTGAGCTATGGCCATCCCCAAGATTTCCCATACTCTCTCCAGTCCCTGGCATCGAACTAGTCAACAGAGATGCACCAGGCCCCTGTCCCCACCTCTGATTTCTATTCTCATTCCTAGAATTCTCCACTCCCCTCTCCCATACTTCAGCTCCATCTTCGTTCACCTCCTCACCTCCTCTCCTACCCAGCTCTTTCCCTCTATCTACCACCATGACTATTTAGTTTCTTCTTCTGAGTGAGATTTGTGCATCCTCCCTTGGGATCTCCTTATTACCCAGTTTCTTTGGGTCTGTGGATTGTAGCATGGCTGTTCTGCACTTTATGGCTAATGTCTACTTATAAGTGAGCACATACCAGATGTGTCTATTTGTTTTTAATTAAATAGTTAGGATATTTGTAATTGTTCGAATAAATTGTTAGAATAAAAGGGGACTGACTTAATATTGAATGAATAAATATTTCCAGGTAAGGCGGATGATTAGAAGCTGCTTCCATGGGATGAGGTAATGAGAACAGTCAGGATAGCGGAGAATCAATTGTATTACAAAAAGAAAAGAAGAGCCCCAGACCTCATAAAGGGAGTGAAAGCACAGCTGAGAAGACTGATGAAATAGGAAAACTCAGCAGACAGAAGTAGCATTAAGCTCTGGCCTAGCTCTCCCCAGCAGGAACAGGGGATATAGATGTTTCACACAAAAGAGAGACCAGATAGAGTAGAAATCAAGGCAAGCCCACTGTTCTCACAAACCTGGAGTCTAGCTGCAGAATTTGGTCAAACAGTAACTCTTCAAGCATCACAGGTGAGCCATTGGCTTAAACCACAGCCATCCCAAGGTACACAGTCTATGGCATCTAGAAAGGGTGCAGGAACTTGTCCAGTCCACAGGTTTCAAGCTTTCTTTCTTTATACAGGCTGCTTGTATACAGAGAAGAGAAGCTTCAAAAGTGAAGGTCATCAATAGTTTGACTTTGTGATCATTAAATTTGAGAAACCTTCTTTAAATATTTACCTAGTACAAAATAGCAGATGTATTTTTAGGGTCATTTCAAAAATTGTTGGGATTTTTGTCTTATTACCAAGCCAAAATTTATTAAATAATTTTTTATGAAACTTTTAGCAATTTAAACCTTTTTGAAAAATCATTCTAAAACAATGCAATATAAAGATGTACCATTTTGATACTTACATGCTGAGGAATGACAGTAGAAACATGATAAAACTCTTTGTACTCTATAATTAAACCATTATGTTCTGAGAGAGAGAGAAACAAAGAGACAAAGACAGAGAGAAGGAGAGAGAGAGAAAGAGAGGGAGAGAGAGAGAGAGAGAGAGAGAGAGAGAGAGAGAGAGAGAGAAAGAGAAGGAGAGACAGACAGAGAGAGAGAGAGAGAGAGAGTGTGTGTGTGTGTGTGTGTGTGTGTGTGTGTGTTTTCTGTGAGATTCCTACTATAACCTGGAGTCTAGCTCAAGTATTTCAGATAATACTTGTTTTTGATATGCAGGGTGAGGCTGCATGTTGTACATTCAGAGCTGAGGTTGCACTGATGTCAGATGATACAACATGGGAAGGCAATGTCAGAAACACTTTGTACTCATTACAATTTTTATTTTGAAATAATTTGGGGCCATTTTATATTCAGAAAACTGACTCTAGTGCTGATTTTTTCTACAATTCCTCATTCAGTTATATGGCCATGTAAAAGATTACAATTAATTGAAGGAGGAAGCAAAAGCGGTTACAATCAAGGAAATACATTCAATACATAATATACTAATAAAAATCATCAGTACACCCAAACCAATAGACAACCATGCCCAAAACATTCAGGAACTCTGGGCTATGATAATAAATCAAAACCTAAGAATTCATAGGACAGAATGAAAAACTCTAATGAAAACTAGTCTAAGAAAATCTACTCAAATAAATGAAGAGAAAAGTTCCCAATTTTACCAAAAGAAATGAGGATATCCAAGGGCATTTTTTATGTAATCTTATTATTGTTCAAATTACTGGATATTGGCAACATATTAAAAACCATGTTTCTCACATCAAAGGGAATATGGCATAATCTATTCTGGGGCCAAATACTAATGACTACGGCCTGGGAATGCAGATTCAGGTTTCCCTAAAGACCATGTTTCACTATTGAATCTGATGTATTGAATCTTTGTATTGCTACAGGGGAAAGAAGTAATATATGAATACATGGGTGGGAGCTATAGGTAATTATATTATAGAAAGATGGAGGAGAAACAAGTGTTGCAACATTAGGTGTTATCTGCTGAAGTTCTCAGCTTTGGGTTAATGAGAGCAGACTTTGATTGTCATATAACTGTTAGGATTAGACATGTACATAATGGGTGACTTTAGAAGGATCCAAAACAGCCCAAAATAATTTGCCTCTAACCTATACCATTAATCCTCCTTAACTTTTAAGACTTACTTTTTAATCATTATTTTAATTTTATGTGTAAGTCTATGTGTCCATGCCTATAGGGTCCAGAAAGTGTCAGATCACCTGAAACAGAAATTACAGGCACTCATAAGCTGCCTTATGTGTGTGGTGGTAACCAAACCTGGACCCCCTGCAAGAACAGTAAGTGCTTTGAACCAGTAAGCCATCTTTCCGATGTGACTGTCCACTATCTTTGGCCCTTGTAGCACAGTTAATATAGGTGTAGCTTTATTGTTGTTGTTCTTGTTGTTGTTGTTGGTGGTGGTGTTAATGTTTTTCCTTTGGGGAACTTCTATTCACTCTATGGAATTTGACCAGATATTCTGTCTCAATTTGCCTCTAAGGAACTATAGATGCTGCTTGGAAACCGTTTTTGCTGAATATTACTGAAATATTTTATGCCAGAAGGCAACAAAAAGTACCATAAAAACCTGGGAGGCAGCTATTGTCCTAAACCTACAGTCACCTCAGGTTTCAGGAAGAATAAGACTGATTGAGAAAGACCTCTGCGTAAGAGTCCAAAACTGCCCGAAGCTATGGCAGAATTCATGTCTACACCCAAAATGAGGTCAATTATGAAGCTAGCAAGGCTGGGCCAGTAGTAATCACCTCCTGAGAAGCAGTTTGTTTCCTCAAGCCATTACCCTATAGAGACAGAACTGAGAAAATGATTAAATAGGCTCCACCTTGATTAACTGTGCAAACCCTTTGCTACCTGCCTACTATTTCCACTATTTAAACCTAAAGCTCATGCTAATATCCCAATGATGGACCCAGGTTCACTCTGCCAGAATAGGCAAAATGTAAGAAAAATGGGAGGAAGTAGATTCTCAAAGAGTCAGGTTACGATTTCAATAGCTTACATTTCAGGAGAAAATCCTAAAACTGTGTCTCACGGCTTAGTTGAAAATGAACCAGAAGAGCAACTGAAGATCTATTCCTAAGCTGCAAGAAAACAATAACAACAACAACAACAACAACAACAAATGTTCATGTTACACACTTTGTCTGCCTTAACTACAGCTACTAATACCCAAAAGGTAGATTCACAGTAATGAATGTGATTACCTATATCCATTTCAAATACCCAGCCTGAGTTTTGGGACATACAGAACATTATTCAACGATTAAAGATCCTGACCAATAGTAATGGTCTATGGTTAATTATTTTTTCCTTGACTGGTCAAAGGAGATGTAGCACAGTTTTGGCATGCGTGGTTCATACCACTCAGGGCACTACATAATTTTTATGGCATACCTTAGCCAAAACCTCAGCAGAAAAAGACTTTCTGTCTTTAATCAGCCTGCCTTTTTACCAAGTGTACTATTCTTCACCTGAACTCTAGTTTCACTAAAGAATGTTTAGCCTATCTTCTAGGAAGATGTTTTAGGTGAGAAATTTCTAACTTTAGACCCCCCTTGTCACTGGAGAAATTGAGATATTTTCTTTCAAAGATTCTTAATTTCATTACCAAAAGAGTTTGAATTTGTATAAACAGATATGAAAGAAAGCACAGGGCAATCTCATTAGAGTCAAAGGAAAACCGCAAGGTGGCTGCCTCAGGAGGAAGGCAGATAGCCCTAGCATCCATAAGGCAAAAGAAGAAGAATAGGTGTGAGAAAGCATCCCTGGACCTCTGTCGGTGTGCAGAACAAGAAGATAGAAAGAGGTTACTCTTTTCTAATAACTCAGAAAAGTGGGCCAACTCTCTATGGCTATGTAGTAGAAGTTCTAAATGTTCAACATCCTTAGTCATCAGGGAAATGCAAATCAAAACAACCCTGAGATTCCACCTCACACCAGTCAGAATGGCTAGGATAAAAAAACTCAGGTGACAGCAGATGCTGGAGAGGTTGCGGAGAAAGGAACATTACTTCATTGTGGTGGGACTGCAAGCTGGTACTATCACTCTGGAAATCAGTTTGGCTGATTCCTCGGGATATTAGACATGGTACTACCAGAAGACCCAGCTATACCACTCCTGGGCACATACCCAGAAGATGCTCCAACATGCAATAAGGACACATGCTCCACTATGTTCATAGCAGTCTTATTTATAATAGCCAGAAACTGGAGACAACCTAGATGTCCCTCAACAGAGGAATGGATACAGAAAATGTGGTGCATCTACCCAATGGAGTACTACTCAGCTATTAAAGACAACGAATTTATGAAATTCTTGAGGAAATGGATGCATCTGGAGAATATCAGCCTCAGTGAGGTAACCCAATCACAAAAGAACACACATGGTATGCATTCTCTGATAAGTGAATATTAGCCCAGAAGATCAGAATACACAAAGTACAAACCACGAACCACAAGAAACTCAAGAAGAAGGAAGACCAAAGTGTAGATACTTCATTCCTTCTTAAAAGGGGGAAAAATACCCATGGAAGGAGTTGTAGAGACTAACTATGGAGCAGAAACTAAAGGGGAATCCTTCTCATATTCAATCATCAAATCTAGACACTATTGTGGATGTCACCAAGTGCTGGATGACAGGAGCCTGATATAGCTGTCTCCTGAGAGGCTGTGACAGTACCGGACTAATACAGAAGTAGAGGCTCACAGCCATCCATTGGACTGAGTACAGGTTCTCCAATGAAGGAGCTAGAGAAAGGAGCTGAAGGGTTTGCAGCCCCTTAGGAGAACAACAATATGAACTAACTAGTACCCTCAGAGCTCCCAGGGACTAAACCACCAACCAAAGAGTACACATGGTGGGACTAATGGCTCCAGCAGCATATGTAGCAGAGGATGGCCAAGTTGGTTGTCAATGGGAGGAGAGGCCCTTGGCCCTGTGAATCTATGCCCCAGTGTAGAGGAATGCTAGGTCCAGTAAGCAGGAGGGGATGGGGTGGTAAGCAGGGGGAGGGGGGAGGGAACAAGAGTTTGTTTTAGTTTTTGTTTTTTTATTTTATTTTATTTTATTTTTTATTTTTTCTGGAGGGGAACCTGGGAAAGGAGATATTGTAAATAAAGAAAACATCTAATAAAAAAAAATTTGCTAATGGGAGGGGCTTTGGGGTAGAGATAGGGACACAGAACTTTGATCGCAAAGACTTATAGAATAAAGACTTGCTTTTGGTTTATGTTTCTGGAGGGAGAGTCCATATGGCAAGTGGCAACACCACTTGTGAGGAAGCTGAGAAAGCATATGGTCAACTTCTTTCAGAAAGTAGAGATTGAATAAGAACTGTGGAGAAGCTATAAGCCCCCTAAACCTGCCTCCAGTGATGTACTTCCTCCGCTGGGACCATACCTCCCAAAGGCTCCACAGCATCTCCCATCAGTACCACCACTAGGCAGTATTACAATATATAATCTTATGGAGGACACACCTCACTAAATCCACTACAAGAATCCTCATACATAAGTAAAATAAATGGCCTCTAAAGCTACTCTAAGACCCTCACCCCTAGAAAAGGGTTGTTTTTCCAGCTCTTCAATGACAGCCAGATCCCCTTCATCTGTTCCTTTTCCAAATGTGCCACTCTGATTTGATCTCTTTTCTGTACTCCTCACTGTTATTGGCTGTGATGGACATGGTTAAGTCTAGTTTAGTGATACTTTGGATCAGGCATTTTAGCATAAACACTTTTTAGAGGGACTATTTCCATATTACATAAGTGATAGCATGATGTTGGCATGGATGTCCCACTGCTTTTCGGCCTTCATAACTATGCTTTCCTGAAGTTACCGAAACTCCTGTTTTGTCCTGTTTTGGAAGATATTATGATGAGGCTTTTGTGAGTTTAGACCAGTTTTCAAAGATAAGGCCAAGGCACGATAAAGACACTAAAAGTGATGCTTTAAGGTAAAGAATAAAGTGCTTATCAACTTTCAAGAAACACAGAAGTTAATGCACACCCTGATGGACACTTATGCTGTTGAAGCTCTGCTTCCCTACCTATTGCATAGAAATTGACCTGTGATCAACACTTGTGGATCCTGAGTGGGTAAGGGAGGTAGGAGCAGCTAGGAGCAGAAGAAACCTCAGGCACACGTGAACACAAAAAGAATGAACTCTATGGAGACAGCTTTGGTGATATAGTTTGTTTAATGGGGAGGAACGAAGTTACTTAAACCTTTGGGGGAGGGTGTTTATGAGTTTTCAAGATGAGTGTACATCATTGGCCAGAGCCAGGGTGCTCAGTATGCCTCATTTGCACAGGGAGGAATCCCAGGTGCTTCTAGACATGACCTTATAAGGGGAGAGGAAGTTTAACATGGCTGTTGGGGGGCAAAGGTAGGGGCACAGAGCTACTTGCACCAGGACAAAAAGGGGATGGGGGTGGGGAACAGTCCTATTCCTGCCAAAGTCAGAATGAGATTTCGAGGATTTGGACACCTCTTGACTCCATTCTTGCTCCAGGCCAGTTCTCTGGCCCTACACACTTATCTCAGGCCTTTCCAATCAGTGGCTGATACTGCTGATTGTGTGATCTCTGGGGCATGAGGGGAATGGTTGCTGGGACTCTGGGTATTGGCTCTTTCCTAGAAGAGTCAAAGTCTAGTCTAGTGCTGAGGCTGCTCGACTATCAGATCAAAGATTGCAGCTGCTAGGGGAGGGACTGGTCCTTGAAGAAATGGGACTGTTTCCCAAAGCTGAAGGCAAGAGCCTTTGGAAGGTGGCCAGGTATGAGTCATCAGGTAGGAGTCATCAGGAAAGAACTCAGCCCAGGAGCACAGGAATACAGCTAGGGCAAGACCTGAGGGGCCATTGTAAAGAAGCCATTTTACTGCCAGAGTTAGGAAACAGGATGGAGTTGAAGCAGGGGGAAGGGAGATCAGAGTGAGGAGTATCCAAGTCCAGCCCTGGAGAAACTGTTTGGTCACTTGCCATGACAGAAAACCCACATTCACTATTGCAAGAGCACCAGTCCCATAAGGATTTGTTCTTTTCCTGCCATTCTTGCATGTAGCATCAACGTGATCAGAGGAAGAATGGTGGTGGTGGGGTAAAGGAGGAAGAGGAAGAGGAAGAGGAGGAAGAGGAAGAAGAGGAAGAGGAGGAAGAGCAGGAAGAGGAGGAGGAGGAAGAGAAAGAGGAGGAAGAGGAGGGGAAGAGGAGGGGGAGCAGGAAGAGTAGGAGGAGGAGGAGGGGGAGCAAATGGGACAGGGGATGTAGTCAGACTGTCTTTCTCCATTGCCAAACTGTGCAGAGTATGCATGACTTGGGACCCAGAGATGCTTTGTGAAACTGGAATTTATGCCACTAGAGAGGATCAGTAGTTCAATAACCCTACACCAAATTGTGCTGCTATCCAAGAAGGACTGGATGATTGTGGCCTATGCTCAGTGTATTAGACAGACACCAAAGAGAGAACCCCCCCAAAGGTAGGTTTGTGGAGTGAGCTGGTTGCAGGACAATTGTTTTTACCTTGCACCAAAACAAACCAACTAATTTTATTAACTCTTTTCAGTTGTCACAACAAACTTTCTATCTAAAAACAAGCTCACTCTTCCCGGTTACGTACAAAGCTGGTGATAAACATGAGCCCATGAATCCACAGGTCCTAACCATTCAGGTCAGTCACCATCCCCAATTACAGACAAAGAGGCAGGGAGAGACTATGTAATCAGTGCAGCATATTGAGGGGAATACATTTAAAAGGTCATGTGCTGTGTGTCCTCAAGTCCATCTTTGGGACACCAGGCTTAAATAAAGGTATAACTGGAACAAAGGAAAAGAGGTGCACATAACTAATCAGTCTTGGCCATGCCGTGGTCCAATTGGGTCCTATTCTACTTATTCCAGATAATTCTAAAAGTCCTTCCTGCCTGAGTGAGTAAGCTGGCACTCAGTAGATAACTCTTGCTCCAGGGTGCATCCTCTTGGTCCTCGATGCTCATCTTCATCTAAGTTATGATCTATCTCTCTTTTTCCTGGAATGCAAGACTTAGGACAATGACTGGATGCAAGAGTCTTTGTTTTGCCCTTTGCTACCAATGCTTTACAGGAAAGAAGTTTTTCGGTGACTCTTTTAGGTGGGATATTGAAAGTATTTTCTGTCTCTGTCTTTGTCCTTTGAAATTGGAAATATAACCAATCTTGTTCATTGGTTATATGCAAACATGAATATATTAGTTACTCTTCTCCTGTCTTCAACAAAATATCTGAAAAAGGCAGCTTGTTAGAGGGAAAGATTGACTTGGACATACATTTTGAGATACAGAAAATCATTGTGGGGAAGAGAGAGGAACAGGAGTCTAAGGTCAGTTCTTGCCTACAGTGAGAAATCAAACCTGTGCAGGCTGGTGTTCCACTCACTATCTCTTTACTCAGTCCTAATCTCTCACCTATGGCATGGCATTTGTCAGATTCAAGGTAGGTGCTCCCAGCTCAGTTCAATCTATCTGGACACATCCTTATAAAGCCATGGACACATCCAGAGATATGTGAGAGAAGCACAATGACTGTAGAGGTAACAATGAAGGTTGACAACCACTATCAATTTAACTTATTTATTGATATATGGCTAGAGGATTTGTGTCTCCTTTCCTATCTTCAACTATCTATTTCATCACTGACTCTTTCTGGCTGGCTGCTGTCCTGATTGGAGAAATATTAATATCCTAAAAAAAAAATGAAAATTTAAAAACATAGATAGATCTGGGCCCTAGACCAGCTACTGGTTGAATGATTTATTGATTTCTTAGTCTTAACTCCTCCTGGTCCCTCTGCCCTAAAAGTACAATGGGGACAGGGGAGACAGAGATTGCCAAAGGTCAGAGGTTTCCTGGTAAGGGAGGGAAAGAAGAAAGAGGCAGAGGGATCAAGGAAATAAACAGTACAAGTGGTGACCTTTGAACTGAACTGAGGTCCTTGCCTTCTGGTCAAAGATAATTAGCATCAATTTTCCAGCACCCAGGTTCGGTCTTACAATAAATTAGATAAAATACACAGAAGGACTTTGTTTATATTTCTGTAGGCTTGTATTTCTCTCTCCCCCCTCAAATATCTATATTTTATTACAGAAATAATTATGAACATGAGTTCTTAATATACCAGCTAAAAACTAAGTTTTTTCTCTTTATTTCAGTTTTGAGTGGTCAAGTGGTAGGCCTTCATGCAGTAAGTGAGTGCTTGCTGAGCAGATATAACATGGGGTAATCCTTTTAGAGAAAGCCACCCCCCTGGTGGCTAATCTACAGCACTAAATCCCTTCTCCTTGCCATGAAACTTACAGTAGGAATCAGCTTAAAAAAAAAAAAAAAAGGTAAGAATATATATACCTGTCTTCAGTAATATCCTTAAGTATAAAGTGAAATATGAGACAGAGAAGGTATTAGTGATGTTTAAATATATGAACTTATTACATCACAATGATATTCTTGCCTTAGACTCCAGAATGGTGGGATATAAGCACAAGCTACCAGGCCTAGATGCGCTCCTATATATTAAAACATTTTATAATTTGTATGTGTGATACCATGTTAATCCATTTAGCAAATGTTTATGAAACAGGTACCATATCTTATGCCTAAGTCTAGAACTCAACTACTCCTATCTTGAGAGTTTGACAAGTACAGTTGTTGATAGAGTTTGGATCTGGACTGTTCTCATAAGTCCATGTAGCAGAGGTGTGGTCCTTGGATGGTGTTGTTTTTGAGATGGTGAAGCTATCGAGTAGTGAGAGCAATGGGAAATCAGAACACTGGGAGGTCATGTTCTAAGGTACTCTAGATTGTTTCTTGCTACATTCTAGACCTGAGACCAACAGGTTCTGACACAACATTGAGTACATGTTCTCTGAGATCAAGAGCCACACAGGGACCAATATTTCACTTTTATTTTTACTCCATGGTATTGTAGACTCTGGTCACTGTAAGGACACAGGAGGAAGTAGAAGTGAAATGTATAAAAATTGAGGAGAAATGAATAAAACCCTCTTTATTTGTAATAAGTATACTTCTCAGGACTTTTTAAACAAAGAACCCACAATAACAAAAGTTCCTGATGCTGGTCATCCAAAATAAAAATCTTGGGGCCATGAGTTCTTAGAGATTTCCAGGGGAAGGTGAATCTTAGCTTTTCCCAGATCCTAGTAGTGGGAAACAGGGCAGCAATTTGGAGACAGGACCTAAAGCAGAGATTGTCAAGGCCTCTCCACTTAATCATTTGTTCTCTCCGGATTGCTCTGCTTATACAGCCTGCTTAGAGATGATACTCCCAACAATGAGCTGGGCTCCCCTATATCAGTCATCCATTGTGAAAATTCCCAACAGTCATACCCTTACCACAATTTAATGAGTTCAGTTCTTCAGCTGAGGATCTGATCCTCTTGCCAAGTAGAATTAGTTTGTGTCAAGCTGACCATAAGAACTAACCAATATAAACAGCAACTGAGGCAGGCCAGCATTTGTAACTGGATTTCTAAAGGATCACCAAGAAGTATGATCAGCATCTTCAACTTCACATCTGAAGTACAGAGTGTTGACCAGAAATGCATCCTTAACATGTAATCCCAAAAGATGGCTGGAGGCAAAAACAACAGTATCAGCCTGAACTAGAAAGACTGACTGCACAGAGGTGTGAATAGCATCTGTGACCCAACCTCCTAAAGGAATGCCTAGGGTTTTGATAAGCATCTGGAAATCCAGGATGGAATGCTGAGCTACTTAGACTGGAACCGACAAGCAGGCTAGACTATTCATACTCTTCCACACGTACTATCTTGCTCTGTTCTTGTCTTCTACTCCTTCATCTTACTTTACTTTGTACTCACATTTTCTGCTGAGCCTGATGAGGCCTTGGTAGGGACAGAGGGAAATCATTCCTGCCCCTCCGACAGGGCCCCGGTGGAACGCTTGGTTGTGTAATAATGTACATATTTTCTGGACCCACTAGTAGTGGAGGACTTTTCCCTTCTGAGGACTGTCCTCCTTGTTAATGACTTCAGGATAATTAGAAACAGAGTGAGTCCTGGAGTCGAGGGTGTGGCTGTCTCAGCACAATGGTAAACACCACTGCGACCTTCAGGATAGCTCTAAGGGTATGGGAAAGAGCTCTAAATACATGACTTCAAAAATCCATAGTTTCTCAACTAAGCACAAAAATAAGGATGAAATATGAATTACAAGGGCTTCACGAATCTAAAGAAACAAAGGTAGCTACACTATGAGCCAGCTTGTCAGAAAGACACAAAGACAGGCAGATACAAATCCAGGCAGATTACTGAGTTCAAGGTCAGCATGGGGCACAGGGAGTTCAGGCCAAAGTATGGATGATATGGTAATTTCATGACAGGGTCCCACCCAACTAGTTTATCCTCTGTGCTTAACAGAGACAGACAATTCTCTGAATTCTTTTGCAAAGTTAAGAAAGCATGTATGCTTGCCCTCTCCTAAGAATCAAAGTCCTGGGGTTAAAGGATGCTGATTTATAAGATAATCAAAAGGAAACCATGGACTTTTATATCACTATGTGCCATCATGTAGGTTTGGGGAGCTGAATCTGAATCCTCTACAAGAGCACAAGTAGCTCTTAGCTGCTGGGCCATCTAGCCCTAGGCCCTGAAATCTAGGAAAAGTAAAAATGTACGTCTAACATAATACAACATAACCATTCTATGTAAAGAACTAGAAATAGACAGATTTTCTCGGCATTTACATTAAGCATTGTGATGTTGATTGTAATACCAAGAATCCAGGGACCTGCGACATGCCCATCACTGAATGAGTGATATATAATGATAGAAAAAAATAATCATCATCAGTAAGAAGGATTAAGTTACTACCTCAGTAACTTGGTTGAATGGAAGAACCAAGCCCATGACAGGCCATAAGGAACTGCACCTTTCTCTTTCTACAACGCTCTAACTATGTGAGCTTCTCAGTAGTGATGGAAAGCAGGAGTGTGCCCAGCAGGAGGAGGGTAGAGAGAAGAAAGGACAGTGAAACACTACAAGGAAAATTGGAGAAGACAAAAATGTTCCATACCTTTAGTGTGATCATCTGATGAAAACATCAAACTATATCCTTTCAGCACAAGAAATCACTTGAGTAGGAATGAAAATCAAAGAACTTTTTTGGTGATGATGTCTCCTTACACAGCCTAGCTTGGTCTGGAACTCACAAGCCTCCTGCCTCATTCTCTCAAGTGCCACAGTTGCAAGTCCGAGTTCCCATACCCGAACAAACACTAGTTATCAAATGCATAATTTACTTTTCAACATATTCCATAATAGTTTCTCTCATTTTTTTTTCTCTACCCAAGTTAGGCCTATGAGATTCTCAAGATTAATCCGAGGTTCTTTTCCATTTCCTTTCTACTTTCTACTTTCCTTTCTACTTTCTCCACTGACTCTAAAGATCTTGAATGGTTCCTGATAATCATAGTAAATAGTGTTTGTTTGTTTGTTTGTTTAATGGAGTGCTTAGAAAGCAAGGCACATAGTTCAGTGATAACATGATTGGTCCCCTGAATCTCTGCGCGCGCACACACACACACACACACACACACACACACACACACACAGAAGGAAAGAGGAGAGAGAGACAGAGGTGGGTGGGGAGGAATAAGTGTAAAGCCTCACAGAATATTCTGATTCATTACCTGAAAAGAAATAGCTTTTACTAAGTTAAAAGTCTGAGAGACTGTTGAGTCAGCAAAGTGCTTCCTATGCAAGCATGAGAACTCAAGCTTGGATCTGCTGTACCCATGCGAAAAGCAGGAATAGGAGGTCCAAGACAGGCAGGTCCCTGCAACTCAGTGGTCAGCAAGTCAGAGATTCTGTCTTCCTAAATGAGCAAATAATGTTCAAAGTGGTAAAGAAGACACTTGATGCAGTCCTTTGTCCTCCACATGCATGTATACTCACATATATGGACATATAACCATACATGTACATGTTTATTCAAAACACATGTACAGACATATACATCACATATACACACACATACACACACACACACACACACACACACACACACACGCACACACCACATCCCAAAATGCAAGTTAACAATGGAATTTTCAACCAAACAAATGAATTATTAAATTTCCTTATCTGTGTTTTCATTTTATAAAAAATTTTTTGCACTGAACTACATATTATTTATTCCAGCACTTCTCTGTGACTCTTCCATATTGCAGCTGGCAGTAAGCATTGGATAAGTGTCAAAGTTAGTGATTCAAGACAGATCTGGATTTTTCTCAAAACTGCTTACTTAGTAATGACTTGGGAATTTTCAGGAGAAATGAAAAGTGTATTCATTATTCTTAACAATCTGATCTATCTGTATCTTTTCTTTAGGAAGAAAAGAATTGAAGAACAAATGACTTTAAATAATGTAATGCCTACTCCTTAACAACTTCGAAGTAGGTGGACAGTAATGTTTTAAACTTGTGCATGCATGATCCTTCTTCTTTTAAATATGCATAGCAGTCGCCATAGTAACAGATGCAGCACCTCCTGTATGTGCCTCCTGGTGTTATCGATGTGAGCAACTACACAATATTGGACTCACAGAAAGGCAAAAAACAGAATCACAGTTGTACATAGTGAGATAAACTTTAATAAATGCAGAACTCAATTCATATTTAATATATAGAATACTAATATTCATTATTATATAATTTTGCAGCAATGATGGAACTATTTCCTCTGTAGCTGGTAACTAATAACTAGAAACATTAATATTAATGGTATATAATTTGCATATGTATTGAAGAATAGACAGAGCTCTCCGTCAATATCCATTTACCCCGCTCTAGGGAGTTCAAATAACATGGCCTTGTTACCATTAGCAAAACCAAAATAGAAACTGACCACTGACATTTCGTAATACCTATGTACACACACACACACACACACACACACACACACACTTATGTACAAATAATGATTAATAACATGAGTCCTAAGTTTTTAAACACCAAGACTAATAGATTTTTCTCTAGAAATGAATATTTTGTTAAAAGATCTCAAACTTTCTACATTTGACTTCACTTCTAATTCTTAGATTTCATGTATTTTTTTCATTCCTGTATACATTTATTGTTTCTTTGTTTCTTTCAGATTTATGCTTAGTAGGCTAAAAATATTTCTCAATACAGGCATGCTTCAGCAATTATCCTTCCACAAGAAAAAAAAACAAGAAGTCTTGCCTTTTAATCATCTGTCACTTCCCAAACAATCACCTGTCTTACTATCTTTCTATCAATAATCTGTCAATCTACATAGAGAAAGAGAACAAAGAGAAAGTATGGTTGAAAACAAGACAATTGTAGTATGACCTCGAAAATGGGGGAAATGAAAATTCAGCCAGTTATAGTTTATTTTTCTAGTTATAAAAGCTCTGGACGAGAGACGTTAGTTAGTTGATTGGTTAGTTAGTTAGTTAGTTAGTTAGTTTTGTTTATTTGCTTACTTATTTCTTTTGTTATTGAAGAAAAAAATCATATTTCTGGTATTGAATAGTTTCTGTTGTGTGGTGGTATCCTGTAACAAATCAATGTTCTGGACCAACAATTGCTGTATTTTAAAACATTTCAAAACTTTCAAAACTAAGCTAGAAATGAAAATTCACTCCAGAAATACATGTGACCTTTCTCCTATTTCAAATTTGCAGGCACATTTAGGTGATATAGTGATTAAAAACTCCACACTCATGCATGGGTTACAAATTAATCATTTAAGTACATAGCATGCATTTACATACTTAGGTATCGGAGAGATCTATAGAAGGATTTAAAATTTATTATCCTGAACATATTTTAAAAGTCTGATATTAAGGTGGATAAATATTTATGAATTTGAAGTAACATGCATAATTATATGCTATTAGATCATTAAGACAGTTGTCACTATGCTATTAATAAACCTATTTCTTAGAATAAAATATTAATGCACATGCATTTTTTTAAAGTAATGAGTTGGAGCTTGCTAGGTAATAAAAGAAGTCATGTTTGGTTTACTCTATAGTAGTTTGTCTTTTATGATATTAATCTAGGCTGCAGCATAAACTTTAATAGTAATAAATTAGGTTTCCCAAGCACATAGAATTCAAATGAGTTACCATTTAATTAGTTTACTATAGAGATGACAATTCATAAAATCTCATATCTATTGTATACCTTAGTGAGTCTTAAAATCCTTTTTGATCACATAGCAATAATTGAATTATTATTTAATAAGGATATGCTTTCACATATAGCATACATCGTAGAGTGTAGCATACAAAGTTAAAAGAGAATCGCATTCAACATCTTCTTACCAAGAAGCAAAGATACTTTCTTAGAAGTTGTTTGCCAAAATGATGACATCTTGGATGAAATGGTTTGTTAATTAAGTAGACAGACACTTGTAAACCATATGTTGTATATGACTTCCCAACCAGAGAGAATTAACTCTATCTAAACCAGCCAGACAATATGGACACAGGCAGTTTGCCAGGCCTTAGAGACAGCCTAGTGATGTTGAAATGGAATTTAGCACCATATTTGCGAAAAGACATACACATTGTCACTTCCATTTATCTGCATGATTTTCACTTAGGTGTAGGTGTGAACTCAGGGAATCACACAGTTTGACTGCTGTTTTCTGTAAGTTAGCACTTCCTTCTAGATCCCAGGTTTGACTGACAGCCAAGCAAGAAAATGAACTCCACATGCTGCAGACACCCAAGCAATGTCAGAAGTGGCCGCTTTTCCATCTGTGTTTCTTCCTCAACATGAGCATGGGTGAATCTGCATCTAGGAACTCAGGACTTTGTTAATTCCCCTCAACAAGTATTACAACATATGCTAAACATGTGTGACGCATGGCATGCTGCCGCCCCCAACACAGACAGAGCTTTATATTGGAACAGGTGTTGAAACACATGGCTAACAGAAATAAAAAAGTAAAATACAAACGTCCTTCCATCAGAAGTGCATAACCATATTCAGAAGACTATGCCAATAAATCTAGGAAATTAACCCATTGACGTTGGGTGTGGCAAGGCTATGGATTGGTTCTGGCTATGGTATGGCTTTTAGAAGATGAGTGGAACTCAGTCTGCTATCATAGTGATGGGAAGAAACTGACAGAACATAGCAAATGTTTCTTTGCTTCTTAAAAACAAATGTATTAGTCTTCTCTTGACTTTGACGCCACTTATCATGAACTTGCCTATCAAATTAGCAATCATGTCAGGAGGGAAGAGGAAAGTAATGGCTTCTGAGTATGCTGCCAATTAATTGAGATGTCCTTCGTTCTCTTTCATAAAAATTAAAATACAAAATGTTGATGTCATCATTTTAAAATGCAGCTATACACCTAGTTATCTAGGGTAAATGTTTTAAAACATGCAGAGCACTTCACAAAAGGTCTTTCTTACCTTGATTTATTTAATCCTACGGACTCAGGAGTAGATTGATTCACTTGTTATTTATATGTAATAATATATCTGTAATTATGTATGATGTATATACATACATATATGTAGTACATACTGGGGATGTTCAATTTCTGTCCATTATATTATATATTGCATATAATATAATATATTATATAGTTTCTATTATATATATATACATATATACATATATACATATATATATATATATATATATATATATATATATATATATATGTATGTGTGGAGTAGATACTGAGAATGTTGTTCAATTTCTGTCCATGTTTCCTCAGCTAGTTAAATGCACAAGACATTTCCATTTTGATTGTATTTCTTGGAATATTTGGATATCCTCTATTAAAAGAGAAAGAGTGATATAAAGATAAAAGCATGGAGTGTATGTCTAGAATTAGCCTTTAAAAAACACTTGAACATGCTGGGTTAGTCTAAAAGCCAGCCAGGCTGCCGCCACTTAACACCTGCATGTTAGTGGGTGTTACTGCAGCTGCAGGCGCTCAGCATCCCCCGCCACTTAGCACCCCTCTAATGTCTTCAGAAGATCATTATGATTTTTATACTGTAGATACTGTGTGCTCTTTTGTGGGTATAAATACACATGAAATTCTCCCAACAGCGGGTTTCACATAGGGAGGGTTGGTTATTACTAGTAAGTGCTATGTGTTAAGTACTGGGAAAGAGACTATAAAAGCCCTATACTAAGTACCTACAACTGTGAAGAGAGCCTAAGAGAAGTAGAAAACCCCATTAAGCATTGTATGAGCATGCACAGTACACTGGGCCTGGAAACTGTAAGACACAGGGATCTTGAGACTCGGGCACATAAAGAGAAACAGATCATTGATTAGAGGACAGAGTAGCTTTGATCTTGCAGGCAAGGTGGTCTGAAACCCTTTAGCATGTGGGATCTAGATCTAGCTAGAGCAAGCTGGTACTCTGATGGCAGTGGAGGACAGGGGAGAGCACTGACACAGAGCTGGCGGGAGGACTCTGTTCAGGGAGTAGATAATTGGAGAAGACAGGGGTTAGACTGGAGGTAGAAACTAAAGCAAGGGCAGAGTGATTGGCTGGGCCAAGGGAGAGAGAACAGTTGAAGGCTGCAATAATGTATTTTTACTTACATTGTAACTTCTCTGGCCCAACTTCTTGCTATTAATGTTCCTGAGAGATAGCTATTTTTGTAAAGTCCAGGATAATCTCAGTGGCAACAGAAAATGTGTCTCTCCTACTTACTTGTAACTCTCACTTTCATAAGACAATAATCAAGTCTTTGCATGGTACAGTTCTTCAGAACTGTATTTGAATCTAACCTGCATGTTTTCTTCATTTTAGTTGTCAGAACTGGCCACACATTTAATGGGGATTTTATGGCTGGGTTTTATTGTGATGAAAAGAACATTAATCCTTTATCTTTAGTGTTGTTTCAGAAGATCCATCTCTTACTTCCAGTCCCATTAAACAGAGTATTCAATCAAGATACTGGCACAATTTCAATGCTTTGGTACCTGCTTCCTGTTTTACCCGAGTCACTATCTGGGCCCGAGTCACTATCCTTTTGATAGCAGACAAAATCAGGGTTGTTTATATTTTGTTAGGAGCAATAGAATTCTAACTTACCTATTTATGATTGGAATTTTGCAGAGTCGTAAAATAAACACAAAATGCTCAATATAAATGCATGCGTACAAAGTTTGAGGCATTTCTCTGAAGCACCGTGCTATTTTCACTGAGGAGATGTTTTAGGACATTGATGAGAAAATGCTTAGGCACACCTGCTTTAGAACCAGTTCAAAATCTGCCTTCAATGCTTAAACACTCTGAGACCTAGCTTACAAAATCTTTCTGTGGCTCAGTGTCCTTGGGGAATGTGAAATGAACAGGGAGATACCAACTCACACCCTTGTAAAGCCTTTGAGAGAGAGAGAGGGGGGAGGAGGGAGGGAGAGAGACAGAAGAGATTGTATTGGTGAGGATATTGTAGAGGAAGGGGATACTTATACTGTGGGTGAGAACATAAACCAGTGAAACCACCTGGAAAACTAAATGAAACGTCTTGCCAAAGCTCAAAATGCAGTTGTCATTCAGGCCAGCCATATTGCTATCGCTGTTTATACCGAAAAGAAAAGAACTGAAATATGTTTGTCAAATAGATGTCAGGACCCTCATGTTCATTGCAGAACAGCACCCAAATGATGGACTCAACTCACGTGCCTATAAGTAAAGAGCACACAAAGAAAACGTGGCATACGTACACAATTAAATACTTCACAGCCTTTCAAATACTGATTTGTGTTGTTTTTTTTTGTTTTTTTTAATATGGAAGAAACTCTAGAATGCTTGCCAATGGAACAAACAACACATAAACAGTAATATTCCACACTCCCACCAGTAGACAGAACCTTAAGCCATGGGACTCATAGACACAAAGAGTGACAAGGTGACCACATGGTACTTAAGATAGAAAATGGGGAGATAAACTTTAAGTCCCCAAGAGGAGTAATTTTTAGTTTATTGAACAATGAAGTGAAAAGTTGACAACAGAGATTTCAGTATTTCAAAACTGCTGGGAAAACAAATTTAGAGCTTCTGACCATGGAATGGTTAAGTGTTTGAAATGATGAATCTGTTAACTAAATGTGTACAAAATATGCTGTCAATTTATAACAAAAATAAAAAGAATATAAGGGTGAGAGGTGGAGGTCTGGGTGGCACAACGGGGAGTGGAAAATGTGCCTGTCACAATGAGACTTAGGTGTGATCCCCACCATTAGTAAAACAAATAAATTATTGAAGAGACAAGCACACAATAAAGTGATATTAACTTTGTATGATGCAACATGAACATAGATATTGTACCTTGAATTCGTGCCAAGCGTGGTGAATTTTTGTACCAGACCGACTTGGCCTTGAGGCATGAGAAGTTTCTGTCTCTTACAGTGCTGGCAGAGCTGAGTGCAGTTGCACACCATGATAATAATCTTTAAACAGAAGTCTACACAGGCAGGAAGAAACAAATCTAGACGGACAGAGGAGAGGCTATTCTGAAGTGCTTTGGATTCTTAAGATAGGTTTCTTTCCTTTCCTTTCCTTTCCTTTTCTTTCCTTTTCTTTTCTTTTCTTTCTTTCTATTCATTTTTTAGAAGCAGAGTATAAGTGAGTATGAAAGTGACTATAATAAATTTGCTGATTCCTCAATTGTTCTATCTGTATCATATATCCTAAGTAATTTATGACATACATGCATACACACACACACACACACACACACACACACACACATTTTTCCCCACTAGCTGTGAGGTGAGACAAAATTGGCACTACCAAGGGCATTTTATAAGTTGCATGCCCTCAGACACCAATGGAATTTATCTATGGAGTCAGAACTTCAGCTGGAGACTTGGTTTGCCTGAGGGCTTAACCAGTCCAAACATGAAGCGGTCTTTTGCGCTTGGAATCCCTCCAACTAATCTAAAATACGTCTGTAAAGTTATCAATGGAGATGCAAATTTGCCTTACCAAATAGCTTAAGAAAACCCTCCACCCAGACTTTTAAATCAGAAACATATGGCAGAGGGGAGGAGATGCGCTTACAGAGTGATTCTGACATCCACAGTGGATCATAAGTCCATTCCCCAAAAGGGCTAAAATGGAAGACTGGAGACTTCTTCCAGTTAGGATGCTTCAATCCAGTGGCAATCATGAGTAGTATAAGAGGAATGATAATTCATTTCCTTTGTCCTTAAAATACAGGAGACAGACACTGTGGCATAACTGCCCCCAGATGGGCTAAGCCCTGGCAGTCCCTAGATGACTACGTGTGGCCAGCAAGCAGGCAACTTTGGCCAGCCCACACTTTGGGTGCGCTATACCCAAGACACTGGCTGCTGGAGGCCTTAGTCACCACCACTGCTTCAAATGGCCTACATTCACTCTTCTCTTTTGGATTTTTGCTTACAATTAGCTGCCTGCTGCTATATTAGCATTCATGAACTCATGGGAGAGTTTGTCTCCTTGACCTCCAGTATTCATTGTAGGGGAAGATACTGAGTCAAAAAAAGAAGAGTAAAAGGAAGATTATAAGAAATCTTCAGGTAAGGTGGATTTTGTCCAAGGTCCAGGGCCTCAAAATGTTACACTGAAGGCACCAAGGAACCATACACCAAACTTTGTCATTATTGTTTCCCTCTGGAGATAGTAACGGGTCTTTCATTTTCATTTCATTATAGTAAAAAAGGGGAACTGGTCAGGTACAGTGGCTCACACCTTTTAATCCCAGCTCTCAGGAGCTAGAGGGAGGCAGATCTCTGTGAGTTCAAGGCCAATCTGGTCTACATGGTTCCAGGATAGTCAGAGCTTCACAATGATACCCTGTCTCGAATAAACAAAATAAAATAGGGAAGCTATGCCCTGCCTCAAAGGTTTGGTAGAAAGGTTAAGTGATGACTTGTCTCTGGTTGCCTCTACCATTTCCTAGGACATGATAAACACTTGAAGAAATGGATTGAACAGGAATAATGCTTTCATTTTCATTCTTTGCCTTGCTTTTGAGGAGGTTTTCCCCTAACTTCAAGGGAGACAGTTCAAAGAAGAGTGAGCCAAAGAGAAACAAAATGACTAAAAGCAGTTCTCACTTCAAAGGCAGGGAAACAATGTTTTTTGTTTGTTTGTTTTTGTTTTTTTTGCCAAATCTGGACCAGGACAGATTTGCTTCCTCGAGACTCCACAGGAGCTTTTTGTTTCTAGGGGTAAGGAGTTTAGGTAAGAGATCCACAGCCCTACAACTTGATAACAGAAGTAAAACCTTCTGAAAGGAAATGATGTCTTAAAAATACTGCTGTAGTTGAAGATGGAAGAGAAGAAGAAGCATGCTCATCATTTTTTTTAAATTAAATATTTTCTTTATTTACATGTAAATTTCTTCTTTCCCAGGTTCCCCTCCAAAAAACAAACAAACAAACAAAAACAAGAACAAGCTCCTTTTGCCTCCCCCCTCCCCAGGCCTGCCACCCCACCCTCTCCTACTTATTGGCCCTGGCATTCCCCTACACTGGGTCACAAAACCTTCACAAGGCTGAGGTCTTTTCCTCCTATTGATGATCGAATTTGCGATCCTCTACTATACACATGCTGCCAGAACATTCAGAAACCACAAGAAACTTAAGAAGAAGGAAGACCAAAAGGAGGACATTTCATTCCTTCTTAAAAAGGGGAACCAAATACCCACAGAAGGAGTGGCAGAGATTAACTATGGAGCAGAGACTCAAGGAAGGACAAGCATATAGCTATCTCCTGAGAGGCTCTGACAATACTTGACTAATACAGATGTAGAGGCTCACAGCCATTCATTGAACTGAGTACACGGTCCCCAATGAAGGAGTTAGAGAAAGGTTCTATGGAGCTGAAGGGTTTGCAGCCCCTTAGGATGAACAACAATTACTAACTAGTAGCCTCAGAGCTCTCAGAGACCCATCTACCAATCAAGGACTATACATGGTGGGACTGAATGTCATGCTCATCATTTTAAGGACAATAAGCGCAGAAATAGAAATGATCCCAGGAGTGGAAATAAAGATCTATTAGTCTGAACTTCAAAAGTGAACCATGGTACTTTCAATATATAGGATATATTGTGTATATTGAGCCACGGTACGTTCAATGTATATATATATATATGTGTGTGTATATGTGTGTATGTATATTAATGTTCACATATTGTATGTATTTACACGCTACCATGTGATACTTCAACATGTACAGGAAAGTCAATAGCACTTTTTAAATGTGTCCTATGTAGTAATGACCTGAGATTATATCCTCTACAAAGGCTTGTGGTCAAGAAAGGGGATGTGTTTGAAACAATGGTTACAAAGTAAAAAGACTCTTCTCCCATGACCTTTGAAATAAGAGGATCACTGTCTGAGAAAAGAGGGTCTGTGGTTGTGACTTGACCTCTTTACTATGATTTGTTGTGATGAGACAACGGCTTTCATATTCTACAAATGATTGCAAGGGAGAAAAAAATGACATCATACAGACTCTACGAAGGGGCCAAGAGATGTCCTGGGTTGTGCTCCGTGGTTTTATGGGATACTCCTTACTCTGTGGATTGCTTCACATTCCACCAGTGTGACTCTATAGAACAGTATGAGATCAACCCTTTGTTCTTGGCTGACAACACTATTATTTCCTGGTTATTCACAAATCAGTTTTTATGCTAGTGATTTCACTCAACTGTGATATAGACTCAGGACCAGGCTTCCTCTCGGAGTTCTTGTCATACCAGCCAAATATTAAAACTTAAAATGTGGTTAGCATGCATAGTTTATTCCTGTCCTTGAATGAAATATAATTTGTGACTCTTGCTCTAGCCAGTGATTTCCAAACTCCCTTCTTTTGGGTTATCAGCTGAATATCATTCTAAAGCATAATAAGAATGATAAATTCAATAGGACTGCTTTGGCTAGGCAAAACCAACTGACACAGCAGTGTCTATTCGGCATTTATTTTCTAGCCAGCCATGAAGACATCTGAGACTATGGCTAGGAAATCTCTGTTCTACTCATCATAACAGAAGCACACAAGGTTGAAAATATATTGCCATCATTATCTATAATCACTCAAAGAATCAAAGAATTTGAAACCAGTAAAGGATCTGGGACAGAATCCAGAACTGATTTCCTAGGAAAAAGTAAAAGAGGTTGAGAGAGCCTCTCTTGTTTGTCAGAGGTACAGCCAGGCTAAGGGCATGCTCTCTCAGCTCCCTCTGAAGTGATCCGTTGTTGTGGATCCAGGTTATCAAGCCTCCTCTTTCTTTGGGGATGGTTGCTGGCTGTTTACTTTCTCTGAAATCCGAGTTAAACAAGAACTTCTGAGAGTTTGCAAAACTCTGTGCATACTCACTGTGGTTTCAAAAAGGAAACAGCAACTGTACTTCGGTGAGAAAGGGCACAGAGGGCAATTTCAACAACTGTCCTTGTCACCTGTGTGTCCTGTCTTGGACCACACACATCGAACTTCTGACCCCTACTCTCTTACCCTACTTCAAAGTCAAAGGGAACACATTTCCATTCCTTGGAGAGAAGGTCCCTCACAAATTCGTCTTCAATCTGCCATAGAAAGTAAGTTTTGCCTAGAGGTCACTGAAAGGAATATACCTGATGGCAAGAGAGTAAATATAAGAGCAAATGTGCTGTTATTTCTAGATTGGAAATCTAGTCTAGTTATTATTACTACTACTACTACTACTACTACTACTACTACTACTACTACTACTATTTTAAAGAAGAACTTCCACAACCAATATGAGGTGGCTGGAAAAGCAGATCCCAGAGAGAAAAGCTTTCAGGCAACGTGTCTCATTTATTTATTTGTTGCTATTTTTTTTTCCCAGGAACAGATATTATTTCTGTTGTGGTCTGTGGCATTTTCTTTGCTTAGTAACAATTTCCTGGGCCAAGGCTTTCCCATATGTGGGTATAATTCTTGCTTGTTAGCATTCTGGAAACAAGACTGATGGGCGTTTATGAAGAACAAAGGTTTCATAGCATTAGGATCTCACGCTCAATTGCCTACAACTGAAATGCTAAAAAGGTCTGCAATATGTCTTAAAATAATTGTGTGTGTGTGTGTGTGTGTGTGTGTGTGTGTGAATGTATGTGTGTCTCTGTGTTTGTGTGTGTGTGTGTGTGTGTGTGTGCGTGTGTCTGTGTTACTGAAAAATACAATCAGTATTATTTGATTTTCTGGTTGAAATAATACATTTCTACAATCCTGCCTTCTTCCCTTCCCATTATTTTAGAATTAGCTGGTGGAATATCTTGTCAGGAAGTATATCTCAGTTTCATATATATATGTATATATACACACACACACACACATATATATATATATATCTGTGTATGTATACACACACATTCTCCTCTCACTCACATGGCCATCCCAAATCAAGTGCATCCTGCCATAATTTCTATATAGCTTTACATTGCACTCACTTTGCCAATGTATGGAACAGGGAGCAGGATCAATATGCCCATGGCATACAGTTAAAAAAAAAAAAGAAAGAAAGAAAGAAAAAAAAGAAAACCACAAAGAATGTTTGAAATTATTTTTTCTTGGTTGGCGGCACGGATGCCGTTCCTCAAGGAAAATGCCTTGGGCTGAAACAAAGCCATATTCATTCAAAATAAATTGTTTAGTAATTACAGGACTCTGGATTTTGTAAAACTGACTTTCAATGCAAGGGTTTTACTTTCCGGGTAAAGTTTAAAAGCAAAAGAGAACCAAATACCAGTAGAATACAAAGTGTTAAAAAAGAACTTTGCCAAGGGCAAGAGCAGTTCAAACAACAACCATGAGAGTGCATTGAAAAGAAACCAGCCAATGTGGCTGTGATTTTGTCTTGGGGTCACTCAGGAGCACCTGGCTGGCTTTATTTATAAGGCAATTGTCAAATCATTCTGTAGAATATGGATGAGGTGAAACACAGAGGTGGCGTGGTATTGTAGATCATCTGTAACTTTTCAAATACAACCTTCTCTGAAATTCCAGGGAGAATGTGAGTCCAATAAAGAAACCTGTCAGTCAGTCCAATGTGTTTATTTATGATCCCGATGTGCCAGGCACTGTTCTAGCCAATCTGAAGTGATACAAAGTAAAGCTTAGTCATCACTCCTTGCAGTCTTTGGAGTGCAAATGGATTAAGTCTGAGCACATACGTATATCCTATGTGGGTGGTCAAGAACTCCAACTGTGTGGAGATGCAAAAAGCTCATTTACAATACCTTGATCAGAAAACTAAGTAAATTTCAAAAACTGGAACTTAATGGATTGGATCACAGACATAGCTACTCAGAAGGTAAGCCTTTTTTGTGTCTCATTTTTTTTTTTTTTATTAAAATTGGGAGCTCTCCTTTGCACATTCAGGAAGGTACAGAATAGTTTTAGAATACATATATGCACTGAAGATGAGGCACTGCTAACTTGAATAAATTAGCAAGGCTTGTACCATTATCATGCACACACTTAAAGTCTAATCGAGGGGCTTACTTGTCTTTCTATCCAGCACCATGGAAGTAGAAATCCACGGATAAGGATGAATGAATGGAACAGCTTTGTAAAGATTTCACAGGAGAACAGCATCTTTATTTATTTGGTCCCGGGGACTTCGTAGTTATGAAGCAGGGGTTATCATAATGAACAACCTGTCAAGTACCCATTTGGAGGAAGAGAAGGGCACTGAGACCTGGCTAGAACAAGGCTGTTTGGTAAGCCCCAGTGGTGTCCAAGAACAAAGAAAAAGCTTAACATTTTAGCTTGTGGACTGGATCAGTCTTTTATCTCTGGCTCCAAGTCATGCCTGGTTTCAGGAATATGTTTACCTTCGTTCTATGGTTGGATTTTACACACTGACTGATTCAGCTAAGGACTTGGTGATGCATCTGACTGCACACCAAGACATTTGCTTGGTAAAATGTTATTTTTATTTTTCTTAGTTTCATTTTCTTTTTTATAACCCCCCCCACACACACACAAAGATGCATCTTTTGTTTAGATTTCAAACCCTACTGTGCCTTCAACACTTTCAGGAGGATTTTCTGCCCCTTGGTAAGGAAAGCATGTTGAATCCTGTCACAGACACATGCATTGCACATGGAACAACCCTAGGCCCTACTGCCATGTTTTTCTCATTTTAGATAACCCCATAGGAACTTTAAGGTCTCCGCATGAAGCACTTTGTGCATAAGGGCAACCAGTTCAAACATTAGGGGCTCTAGGACAGCCTGTATGTGAACTGCCACACTAAGCCTGTCCCCAGACACTCTAGGAACTGTATTTCACTGTCATGCAGCACCCAGCTGCAAAGGACAGGGACTCTCCTGCTCAGTGGTACCCTCTACTCCTAGTTCCTCCTCGCAATACAGGGTGCATTTGAATATAGTGGTGCATAGCTTCCATTCATGTTATAACTCAGACTCCTTATCTTTACTTTTGATTTATTCATCCTCCTTCAGACAGAGCCATTCTGGAAGGATCTTGAGTTCAACTTCTCTCCTTCAGTGCAGACCTCTGGCCACGAGTCCTGACAAAGCTCTTTGGGAGTGGGGATCCCCTTAGGAATGAAAGACAAGTCACAGCCAGGGAGAGCCAGAGGAGGGGTGGCTCCTTTTTTT